>AYEL01066265.1:0-114331 GCA_000484575.1 Olivierus martensii
TAAAAAAGGGTATCAGAGTACGGTATATTGCCGACAAAATCCAATTTTTTTGTGTCAAAATATTAAAATGCAAAAAAGTTATGACAAAAAAACAATAAATCATAATTTTTTTAAATGGATGTGCTATAGCTGTAGAACATTAAAAAAATATTTTTACGGAGCGCAAAGGGTTAAGCTTACCAAGATGATTGGTGATTATGCATAATCACTAATTAATCACTTTTACCATAACATATATATTAAGTTATATTTAGAAAACTTAATATATATGTATAAACTACACTACAGTATATAAGTTATACAACTTATATTTAATCATTTATTATGCAAAGAAACTGAAGATGGGTTTATATTGCAAAAATGGTTTCAAATTCCATATTTTATTGGTCTCTGTAAGCTATTTTTATATCTTTGTAAAAAGATCAACTTTTATATTTACTATATTTCGTTTTCTTAAATGAATTTTTTTCTTCAAATTTAAACCAACACAAAATATTTAAAAAATAGCCATAGTCAAAACTAGTAAAATCGTACCTCAATTAGCAAAGAGGGTCTGCATCACTAAATTACTTTGTTAAGCAAAACTTCATTTTCAGAGATAAAAATACTATGGCCATAATAGGGATGCATTCATATATAAAGAAAATGAAAAACTTTTTTTTGAAAAAAGAAAAGCTTTATTAAATAAAAAGGCAATATAACATACCCAATTTGTTTAAATTGTTTTTCTTAGTGGGGCATCAATGGCTTTTAGGAATGAGCTTACCTTCAGATGTTGGTGATATGGATATTGAATTATATAAAAGTTTACGGCAGAGATGGCAAAAACTTATTGAAAATGGAGAAAAAAGGTAAAATTTGAATTAAATGATTAAAAAATTATGTTTTATAAAATTATAAATAATGTTGTGTGTGTGCATTTTGTAGCATGAATTTGACATTTCAACTTGATACTAGTGAAGTTAGAGGTTTTCTTTTAAAAGCCCATGTTTCTTTACAATGGCCTCGTCTTTGTAATAGGTGTCATTTAAGATTTCCTGTTACTCAGATTGGAAATTTAACAGTAAGTATAAAATTGAAAACAGAACTTTTAAATTTTAGTCAGTCATATCCAGAACTTAATTTTCCTATATATATAGAGTGTTCTTAAAAGATCTGACCAAATTTAAATCTCAAGATATTGTTCATCAAAACAAAGCAAAAATCCATATAAACTTGGATCCAGAAGTATTTCCTTTTTGAGATAGCACAGTAAAAGCATTACCTTTTTCTGTGTTATCTCAAATACATAACAGATATATGCTATCTCAAAGAGATAGTATATATCTGTCATATATGTAACCCAACCATCAAAAGAAATTAAAATATTAATTGGGTATTTCCAGCCATTCACAGACTATCCTAGTAGCTTAACAGTGTTTTGTTAATTTACAGTTTATTTTATTATATTTGATAGCAAATTACAGTTAACTATAGCCATCATGATACTAATAGGCTTAATAAATTGTATGTTTTTCATTCTGTGTTATCTCAAAAAAGAAACATTTCCAGGCTCATTCTTATATGGATTTTTTATTTTGTTTTGATGAATAGCATCTGTAATTGAAATTTCAGTTGATCTTTTAGTAACATTGTGTATAGATAAATACAAAAATTATATACTTTACAGAACAAACTAATTTTCTTCTTAGTTTATTTAGTTTTCTATATAATGAACTAACAGAAATTGGGCAATGAGTAAAAAATTTAAAAGTATTTCTGAAAAACAAAAATAGTTTGTTCCTGTTAAATGTCTAATTTATAATTTTATTTGCAAAGTAGAAAATAATAATTATATAAGCAATATATTTTTATGCTGACTAAAAGTCAAATTATTAGTTAAAATAATATTTTTAATTATGCTAATATTTTATTGGTTGTTTGGAATGATGAGAAAGTTTTCAATGGAATTTTTTTTATATATATTATTTACATAGAAAATTGCTAAAATCATGAAGTTATTTTTTTACTCATGGAATATACATGTAAAGGTTTTCTGTTTGATCAAAATTGTCGTCATCCTCTTGACAACTATTCTGAAGTAAATTATATACCAAGCTTTCTGTTAAGATTTCAATTTAATATCATAAATCTAATAAACATTTCCATGAATATTCTTGTTTGATTATTCAAAATACTCAAACAACAATATTATATTAAAGAATATATTATATAAGAATATATAATTAACTTTTTTTTGCTTAATAATTATTAACATTATTAAAACTATCATAAAAATCATTCAGCACTATGGCAGGAGATAAACAAAGATAAATAATTCCAATAGTATATATTTTAATATAGTAATATTCCTTTTATTTATGCATAATCACTCCATATAGATCCACATTAATGTATTCATTAATTGAACCTCTCACCTGCCAAATTGATTAACTCCACAAAACAAAAAGTAGAGAAAAATGATAAAATAATATACTTGCTTTTTAAAATTCCCTTTAAAATATAAATTCAAATAAAAATATATAGTTTTTTAAAATTCCCTTTAAAATATAAATTCAAATAAACATTGTCTTTTTAAAATTTCCTTTAAAATATAAATTCAAATAAACATTGTAGAATATATTACTACAAATGTCGCTTTTATCTAACGACATATAAAATTCATGAGATAGTGTATATCCTTGGAGTAATCGTTATTTTTATTACAATTTTTGTGTGACTGAGGGAGTTAATTGATTTGTCAAGTGAAAATAAAAAAATAATAATAATGCCATCAAACTCAATCTTCAAAATATTTTTTAAAATAAGTTAATGCAGTATATATTTCAGATGTTAAACAGAAGTTTGGTTGCTAGACAATGCCAGAGCATTGCGAGAACGAGGCTGAACGCAAAGAGTTAAGGTTGGTTCCCACTATCTTCCACTTGCAAATTTCCACAGACGCAGTAAGCTTCGCTTTCCCCAAGATTCTTAGTTCTATTCCCATGATTCATTTCGTGTAAAACAAAATGAACGCTAAGTAATGAAAGGCACTCATTATTTACAAAATGATGTTAACAGTTGCAGTAAATGAGGAAACTGAAATAAAATCGAGGAAAGGAAAATGTTAAATTGAAAATATTTATAAGAAGAAATACGAACAATGTTTCTATGCAATTTTGATTAAAGAGATGAGATTTAATGACAGAGAATCCTGCCATCTTGACTCTCAAGGTTGCCAACAATTCAACATCACAGAATGCATGGATTTCAATGGTGGATTTTATCTCAATGGATTTTACCATCGTGGAAAACTTGAATCCATCTAGATACAATATGGTAGTGGTTTTTATGCCACAGTATGACGTCAGAACTGCGCTGCTTTTGTCTCGTGTGTATTTCCCACTGCATTCCATGCTAATGGGAACCAACTTTTAGTCACAGTCATCAAGTTGTGACATAATAGTCTCCATATGGTTTACCTCATTTTTGTATTTAATCATCTTTTACTTTGTTTAATATAATAAATTATTTATCTTACAAAGGCACTATTCTATTAATATCCACATATAACAGTAACTGATTAATTATTTTAATTTTTTATGACAACATGAACAGCTTGCTATATACCATTGTATTAAAAAATTACTTAACTAAATTCTTGTTATCGTATCCTAAATGACTAAAGAAATAGCTTGACTAAAACCAAAAAATTTATTGAATAAAAACTGGTTAGCCAAAAATTTCATGTTGGCAGTATTGCACATTTCCTACACGTCTCTCAATTGATCCTTTCAATTTACTGATTTTAAAAGATGTAAAAATATATTTCTATCTTTGAAGGGTAAATTCAAAAAAATGACTTAGGCATAATACGACACTCATAAACATTTGCATTACATTATTGCCAGGATTTACATTAGAATATGGAATTAATCAAATTGGCTTCTGAAATAAATTATTTATTATTCAATGGACAAAAGTATTTTTGTCATTTAGTGGTGTTAAGCCTAACTATTAAGGAAATTTATTTTTAATATAAATAGTTAATAGTCAATTTATAAATTTAAAAATAATTTATTATTTTAATAAGTATTATAAAAATTTTAATATATTAAAATAACAGAAGATTTCTTTTATCAATAGATATTATTTATATACAATAGAGATAAGAATGCTTGAAAAATTTCCATTATAATTTTCAGGTCTTATCTCTATTCATATAGCCCATATATAGTAAAATATATTATTTATAACAACTTTTTATTTGTTGACGAAAAAAATTTTTATCCCCCGAAATAAAAATGTTAAACATCGTCATAATTTTATTGCTATAATAAATTAATTTTATTTGAATAACAATAAATATAAATTTTAATTATAATTTTTCTAATTTATTTCAACATTTGATTTAATTCAATGATTTTGATTGATCCAATCTTTCTCTTTGAAATTTCATTGTAAAAAATTTCTAATTATTATACAACTAATTAAATTGCTATCTCATTTAACATTTTGAATTTTTAATTTTCAAATAAAGTCTTGATTTATTTGATTTCTATTCACTTTATTTTACATGAATCAATTGGGAATAATTAAGTTTTGATATGTAAAATATCTAAAAAAATAGCAATTAATACTCTGTCTAGAAAAGATACATAATATAAACAAACAAGCACTGAGGCAGGAACAAAAATAACAGCAACACATGTTTTATAGTAGTAGCGCTTTTGATTTTTATTTAAATTCTCTTCAGCTACATAAAGAAAAAAAATCTTTTTGTAGCTGAAGAGGATTTAAATAAAAATCGAAAGCGCTACTACTGTAAAACTTATGTGTTGCAGTTATTTTTGTTCCTGCCCCAGTGCTTGTTTGTTTATATTATATAAAATATCTATTATGTATTAAGTTGCCAATATTTTTCTTAGCAGAAAAATCCTATTTTTTATAGCTATTGATATCACATCAAATGGTGTTACAATGAAAAATGATGATGTTATGATTTGAAATAATAATTTAAAAATCTATGAAAATTATTTTCTTTGTCAAATGAAACACTTTATTGCTAGAATTAACTATTTATTCTCTAGGCAAAAGATGCAATTAGTGGCACTACTGTTAATGATTATCTAACTACTGATTTAATAGATTCATTATATTATTAAAAAATTATACTCTGTAATTTTAATACTTATCTGGAACTTTCTTATAAAACAAATAAATATTTTTCTTATTTAATATCTTATTAGCTTTACAGATCTCTTTATTAATTAATCTTTAATTTATTATTAAACTTTTTCCCAATCTTTACCTTTGGGATAAAAACATAGCACATAAAGGAAAACAGAATATGATTAAAGCAAATAAAGTTTTAAGAAATGTGAAAAGAAAGACAACAAAGATTAAGAAATGAGGAAATAAAAAAATTAGGAGTTATTAGTATGAAAAAGAGAATAAAAGTCAATATAGGCATGTGATAAGCAATGAAGTTTCTATAAAAAACAAAAAAGGAGAAGTTGTAAATAATAAAATCAAGGAAATATCTAGAAAAGTGATGCTTCAATGAAAGCCATAATAGAAGAAAGCTTCCAGAAGTAAAAAAAAATGATATATGAAAAGACTGAAATCAATGAGAGAGTTTTGTCCAATATCTAATTTGCAGACTGTCAGAATGGAACAGAGCTGATGATGTTTTCTCTTCTTTTTTACTATAAGATAATATATATTAGAAATAATATACAGAAAATCCCTGATTTATATAAGTGGACAGTTTTGCAAAACCCTATAAAATTCAAAACATATATATATATCAGAGTATACCCTATTTAGTACTAATGTCACAAAGACAATTTTAAAAAAGTTACCGGTATATTAAAAAATAAACACATAAATCTACTAAATAGCTGCATAGTAAATCAGTCACTTGCCATCTTGGAGGATCTGGGTTAATTCTAAGTCCTACACCTCCAGTTTCTCAGGAGGGATCCAGGTCTGGGCCTGGCTCATTAATTAAACTAATCTAATAAGAACATAAAACACATATACATAAGTTAAGTGATGAAATTAGGAGAAAAATGCTCATATTTCTGCATTATAGCTTTACCAACTTCAATCAGTACATTTTTCTTGTAAATCAGAAAATCTTACATATTTTAGGGATTTCCTAAATATTTTATTGAATAATAGTAATATCCTCCAGAATTTTGAAAAGAAATACTTTTAAGATTCTCTCTTGTTATACATTGTATTTTCATAACAGATATCATCTGTATACATAATACAATTTCGCCTTACATGGTTTTGACATATGTGCTTTCAAAGTTATACAATTTTTTAAAACTAGTAATGACATCTATTGTTTTATTAAAAAGCTAATTTATTTTTTTCTTCAAACTCTAAAGATGGTAGAGAAACATAAAATGATAGATAATCTTAACAAAAACAATTCAAAAAGAAGAGTAATTAATTTGGAAAGTAAATTACACTGCTCATTTAAAGTAAAAATATTTCAGTTGTCATTCATGATTAAAAAATATTTCATATTTATGTATTATTTGATTTATGTGGATTTTCAACTTGTACAGAATTTCTGGAATCAATTAACTGATTAAGTAGAGGATTGATTGTAGTCAGTGGTGCTGAGAGGGCAGGGAAGAGGAGACAAATTCCCCAGGCCCATAGAAGATTGAAGGGCACGGGCCACTTCCTAAAAAAGAATTTATTATATATATAGGGCCTAAAACCTGGTTCATACCAGGGGCCTGGAATTTCTCTTGGCACTACTAATTGTAGTTCTACATTAAAAGATATCTTCTTCTATATAGTATTCTATACTATGGTAGTTTTTGTTTTACATGTTCTCCATTTCAAAGATACATAAAAATTTTCGTAGATAAACAATTTGGAAAAAAAATTAAAAATGTATTTGGTTTTTGCACAAAAATTTCAATGGAAGATGGATTGAGCCATCATACAAGTACAATGCCTATTGGTTATATAAAGAGTCAAGCACAATTATAATCCAAAAGAAGCATAAAGGAAAAGATATAATAACCATTTGATATCACTGCTTTATTCTTTGCAGCATCAACATAAGTGTGTTTAGTCACTGCATTATTATATATGCAGTAGCAAGTTAATATATATTTTTGTCTCTGCCTTGCTCTTTGTTAGCAGTTATTAGTGAATTCAATGAGGGTGACTAATAGTAGCCAGAAAGAAACGTGTAGATTCAATTAAGGGAAATTTTTAACAGAGAATAGCTTACAACTCTTTGGCTAATGACATATAACTAAGTGAGATCAATAAGTGAAATCTAGATGAATGAGAGAATTTTCTGGAACACTCTATATTGAAATAAATGTTAAAAAGTTCTCATTTTGTATGTTTTCAGTTTATGTAGTCATTTCTAGGAACCATCAACCATGTAATTATGAGTAATAGTACATACCGGTACTTCTCTGTATTTAAGTATGTTTATATACATGGGATTTTTATTTAAACTAAATTCATTATATATAAAGTTCATGATTTTATATTATTATGACAGGATCTTATTTCTGAAACAAACTCAATTTATGTTGTTTTTGGGTAAGAATTCCATTACTATAGATACTAGTGTGGCAGTACTATAATGAATATAATATAATGAACTTTGCTTTAATTAATTATAAACAAGCCAGAGACATAATTATGATAAAACAGTTCAAAGTATTATATTGAGTTCCCATGTAAGAATGTTATACAATGAATATATTTCATAGAGTAAGAGTGTAGAATTCCTGCTTGTGTATAGTTTGAGGCAATGTTGAGTAGGGTGATCATTTAACCTGGATTTTCTGAGATAGTCCCAAATTTTCGTACATTTTGTTCACATCTTGAAAATGGGGTGAATTTTAAAAGCCAGGAAATGTCTTGGATTTTAAAATCCATCTGATTTTCATATAATTTTTTATTTTTTTAAATTTGTACATGAAATCAGCTAAATTTGGCCAAATTATTTGAAATGAAGGTTTAAAACATGTCAAATGCAGGGTCAACTTATGCTGATGTTTTCCAATAATGTTTTACTATTCAAATTCTTCAGTTCTAGCTCAATGTGGGATAGTTTTTAGAAATTATAATTAAGAAGTGTGTTATTTGTATTGATGTTAATTAATAAAACAATGAATTTGGTAACTCAGGAGATATATAAATATGAAAATTAAAATGTTAAAATTATATTTCTGGGGAATTATTTTTCCCAGATTATGAATAGGAAATAATCAACTTAATGTCGAGAACTCTGATAGCCAAAATGCTTATACTTATGCTTTCATTACAGATCAAGCATTCTTGCCATATAAACAATTATTTATACCTCAATCACCCACTAGAATCAATAAAAGGCTGTAACACACAGATACTTATTGTGCAATGCCACTATTCTTTTTATTTCTGGAAGTTATATATCTACATATATTAAAAATATAACTTCAATGAACATGCATGAGTAAATCATGTGTTCAAATGAAGTCTATACTGTTTATGCTTTAATTAATAAAGAGTGATTTTACCATCTTATATCATATTGTCATATTATTAAATACAATAATCAGGAACATACTTTTTAAATGAAGAATTGCTTGGATCTCCACTTTAGTTATGAATTTTCTGAGAGATATAAATATTGCAATTTTAATGAATTTTGGCAATAGTTTCCTTAACAGGGAATCCCAGATCAATATTTGTTGAAGACTGTTCAGTGACATTTCAGAGAAAATGGCTCATTTACAAATGTGAATTTACCTATTGAAAATTCTGTAAATAAGCATGAATGAGGTAAAATTATTATTCAAATGGTACAAAACACAATTCAATTGAACTGAAAAATCATCAAAAAATTTCCATCTAGCTCATGCTAGACTTGTGTGTAAAACAGATTTAATATCTTGAATCTAAAGACATAAGTATAGGAAATCCCTAACTTATTTTCAAGATTGTGTTCAAAAATTTCAGTCATAGTTTGAATCTGTCATAAGTCAAAACACAAGTTTCCATAGGCACAATATTATAAATGGAGATTTATGTTTCCCTAACCATCAGAACTCAGAATTTTCAATATGCTTTTAAAAAGTAGTAGCATACAGTAATATTGAATAAATAGTGTTTATTCTTTAAAATGAAGAAATTATATAATTCTTGCCTATCAGAACTTTATATAGATAAAACAAAAGAAATACAATGTAAAAGCAAAGATGGAATGTTTAAGTTATTTTCCTCTCCAAGTTTCTAGTGTTGACTGCATGGAAAAGCATTTTGAAGGATCCAGGTTCAATTTCAGGTCTCATGTATCTTTTTCAGGAAGGGTTCAGACCTGGCCTCATTGAACCCTATCCTTCAACCTTCTGGTTGATGCTACCATAGGTATTGGACAGTCTATGGGGTTCTAAAAGTGATAACTGCCAAAAGTATTAATTAGTAATTCAAACTAAGCAAATCAAGTTTCTAGCAAAAATAATCAATTATTTTTCAATGCCACTTCCCAATCATTGGCTGATTATATTATTATCCATTCCAAACTCAATTATTAACTGCCAACATCAGTAATAAATTCAAAGTTAGGTCCTGTGTAAAAACAATAAGACTTTAAAATAGATGAATTGATGCTAAAACTGGATCCATCAAAAATTTTTCAGAAACATGGAATCAAAATCCAATGCTTCCATGCATTTAGAATGATATTGAATGTGTCAAGCCTGAACAACTAAAAATCTAAAGTATGAGACCCAAAATTAAATACAAATATTACAAGATGGAAATACAACACATTTTCACATTGGTGACAATTTGGCCATCTGGTCGAGTGGCCTCCATTATTGCAAAATCATTGATGGTGGCTATCGTAAGTATGGATTTTCATTGTAAATAATCATCATCATAAGTTGGTGACCTCCTATAATAAGCTCAATACAGATGTTCCTTATATTATGCAATTTTCCAAAAATAATTATTGTTACTCTAAAGAGAAATATCGAAACATTAAAATTTTTTAATTTTAAATAAAAAATAGCTAGTTTTAGTAAGATTATGACATTTGACTGTCATCAGTAAATTTACCTATTGTAATATAAATTCTCTTTATATATCATATTATGAAAAATGACTAAATAATCTTTTTCTAGTCTTAAACTTTTTCAAATCAGGGTGCACTTGTAGAGTAATTTAAACTCTGAGACACACAAATTTCAATTAAATAAAATTAGCCATAAAGCTACAAAATAGGAAAATGAGCACGTAGTCTAAAATATCAAATGGAAAAGACTTGACTCAGACATGGAAGCCATATGCCTATCTGTAGCTTTTTAAAAATAGATTTTTTTATATATATAAAAATCATAAATTATTTTCATTTGCTTGGAGCACACCTGGCTACCTTTCAGAGTGCACCAGTATGCCTGGGCACACCGTTTCAGAAACACTGGTCTATATATACAGGTTGTATTATTTTAATTTTGCTTAATAATTACATAACCTATGGAAATTTAATTTGTGCAAAATCAAATTTCACAAATTATTCTAAAATGTAAATATTCTGTAACACAGGGAATATCTGTACATAGCTTTGATGTCCATTTATGCCACATCATTAATTTTTTTAATCAATAAATAAGTTATTTATGCAATGTTTAAACAAATCTTTTAAGTTTTTGGCAATCATTTGTCTTTTGTTATAAATACCTGTGGCAGCTCGCCCATAAGGGCTGCAGGGCTGCAGCCCTCCCAACAAAATGAAAACATTTTTAAATTATTATAGCTATTACATTACTATACAATTATTTTACAAACATTTTTTTCCGTTCGTAGTATATTTATTTTTGAATTGTAGTACATAGGTACCTCGATAGGCGCTCTGTATGTGTGTATTGTATGAGTCAGTGCAATTGCGTACCCTAGGCGCTCTGTATGTGTGTATTGTATGAGTCAGTGCGATTGCGTACTTGCTCTGTATGTGTGTATTGTATGAGTCAGTGCGATTGCGTACTCATCAGGGCTGCAATCAGTGCAGACGGAGTCACACTGCATAGTCAGTGTATTGAGCAGGTGGGGGTAACCCGTGATATACGTTTTGGGGCTGCCAACATTGGCAGTCCGCACTACGTATTTTATTATAATTTTTTTCAGCCCTCCCATAAAAATCATCCACGAGCCGCCACTTCAGCCCTCCCATAAAAATCATCCACGAGCCGCCACTTGTATATATTTGTGTCTTATCTCTTTCCACTCCACTGCCTGGTCTCCGGAGACAAACGCGCTCCGTCTTAAATGTATTATCAATTATTTAAATATAAATAATTGTTACTGGTATTGTTTTTGTATTTAATAAAGACTTTTTGTTTTATTACTATATGTATAATATTTATGATGTTATGATGATAAATATGTTTAAATAAATATATGTCAATAAAAATGCGGTTTTTTTCAACTCGTAGTGATTTTTTATTATAATTTTTTCAGCCCTCCCACAAAAATCATCCATGAGCCGCTACTGATAAATACATAAAATACAAAAATATTAAAATATTGATTAAATTCACATATCAATTTCAAAGGTCAGAAATTATCACTAAGAAATTGGATAAATGTATTGAATGATGAGATATTTTTAAAAGAGAACAAAACATCCTTGATATAGAAGTGTTATATTCTATATAACTATAATAGGAAGACAAAAATTAGCTTTACTTGTTTTATACTAGTTTACATAAATTTAATTCAATAAATATATTTCAACATTTAAACAAGGTGTGTCCAAAGTTAACAATTTAAATAAAGTACAATATATATTTTATCTAAAATTAGTCAAATATGAAAAATTGCTTTGGAAAGTCCATTGTTAATAGGCAATACATAGCTATTAGAAGATGAAATTAAAATCTGTAATGGAATCAGAATGATACATAAATGAAATTTATAAATCTTATTTTGTTAAAGATGAAGCATTTTATCTCATTAAACAAATTTTTTATAGTTATGATTAAATGAAACCAAACCAACAATTTATTGCTCCAAAATTTAAGAAAAAATTTCTATAAAAATTCAATTATTCATTTTAAAAATTTCAATACAGGCAACTGTACTATAACACAATACTTTTACAGCACAGTTTGGCTCTAACATGATTACAAAATTGCAGCAGTTCTTATACAATACAGTATTTATAGAATGTGATTTCACTCTAATACAGTTTAGAATTTGTGATAAACCTTAATCCCAGGTAACTGTTTCACACTACAAGAGATTTAATAGGAGCCTAACTATTGTGTTAGAGTTAATTTTATTTAATTTTATTAGATGCTTTAAACTATTTAATTTTTATAACGATATTACAATAGGTATTCTATTACAATAGGTTAATAAATAATAATAATAATAATTTGAAACTAGAACAAAAAATACTTTATAACTATTAAAGAAATATTTTGACCATTTGTAAATATAGTATTCTATATCAGCTTCTAAATTGTTTTTGGAACAATTTGGAAACTGATATGAACAGTTACAACTGGATAAAAATGTTCCTTTAGTAAATTATTTTTCTGACTTATTTGGATTATTTTATACTGACTTTTTAAATTTTGATTTGATGTTAGGACCAAATGTTTATTTTAAATTTAAGATACATTTGGCATGGATATATTAAATACATATATTATGTATTGTGTGTATGCTATCTATTTGTCACTGACAGCATATATTGTGCAGTGTGTTCCCATTGCCAGTGTATACACTTTCGTGTACTTTGTACACAAACTAAACACCTCTGCTATAAGTCGTAGTATATATTATGTATCAAGATGATGCCATTTTAATTCACACTACCTATTTGTCATTGAATATACATGCATAAATTATTGGTGTATTGTGGCATTACATAAAATATTTTAGTGCATTTATTGTAGCCATGACAAATGTATCTTTAGAAAACAAATTTAAAAAATACATAGAACTTATTATACACAAAAACTAGCACTATATTGCAGAAATTACTTTATTTTGACTTCAAACGTTTTCAACCCTCCTTTGGAGTCATCATCAGGTTTAACCTGATGCCCCAAAGGAGGGTTGAAAACGTTTGTCAAAATAAAGTAATTTCTGCAATATAGTGCTAGTTTTTGTGTAGTATAATTATATTTCAATAGTGCAGAACAGAAGAATGAAAAGAAACATAGAATTGTTTTTCACCTAACTCTGCATTCAAGGATTTCTTAAGAAATTTTATGAATAAATTATTTTACACTTCTTAAAAAATAATAGAAATAAAATTCTGATTTACTAATGATGCTTTGAATTTATACTAATTAAATATGAAATTATATCTAATTAGCATAAATACTATTAACAGTGAAAATTTACCGAAAATCACGTTTTGTAATCCCACACAGACAAGTCAAAAACATGCGATTTTTTTAAATTGCTAGAGGAATTGTTTGCTAATGATCGAACACTCAAATTTGTAGTGCTAGAAAATGCAAATTTATAATTCCATTACGTATATGATTTTTCTAAAATTATATTATTCTAACATTTTACATCTACTAGGAGATAGTACTGTAAACATTGTTAAAAATTCACATTTCTGATTCATCCCAAACATTTGTGTATCTAGTCATCTGCACTACGCTCCTAGTTTTTTTTTATAAAATTTTTACTACCGGACATTAATTTTAATTTAGATTGATAACTGAGATATTCGAGTATTAACGGGAAATTTGGACTTTATCTTTCTGAAAACGCTCGTTTAACTTACAATTATTAGTTAATTTAAGTATTATTTGTTATAAAATTTATAATTTATAATAGAGATTTCTTCTAGAATAGTAAATTATAAATACACAATAATCGATGTAATACATTCCCGCCTTCTATTCTAATTATATAATAATCCAATAATCAGCGCCATCTATAATTAAAATTTAAATTTCAATAATTGATGCAAAATTCTATATAATTTTGCATCAATTAACTATATAATTATTAATAACTACAATATTTAATTGTAAGGTTATATTTAAATGAATGTAATCATGAAAACAAAGAAAATTTTGATAATGAAAATATTATGATAAATATTTCAAGAGCCAATCACAAGTTTGATTAGCCTTAGGATATCCTTTCATTCTCCATAAACGTAAATTCGAATTAGTAGTTCTCGATGTTTTATAATTTGTGAGCGGAGAAAAATTATTTATGTAGTGCTTATTTATTTTTGTCAACAGATGACGTCACTTTCTATTCTGTCCTAGGGTCCCTAGATAGATAGAGTACCACCCCCCTGTGGGTATGAGGTTAGAATATACCCACCGTCTGACTCCGCGTGTCGTAATAGGCGACTAAAGGGATCACCTCGTACCATTCGGTGGTTGTCGCGTCCGTCACTGGGGTCTCACTCGCAGGTCCCTACACGGAACTGGAATTGCTGGCGGTGCGCGGTGCCCAAATCCGTTACTAGAATCTGCGATGGGACCCCATCCGGACACCGAACCACCCGGCGGACACCGCCCGCCTCAAACCATATTTTCCTCCCAACTTCGTATTCGGAGGAAAAAGCCTCAGCTAGAACCTTCCATATTACTCACGTGAATAAAAAAATAGATAGAGTACCGCATTCAGCTGCCATTTTATATCCTCCTGCCGATCGATAATCATTGATAACTGTAATATGTATGATAACCATTCACTACACAATCTTCGTTAAGAGTCAACTTTATTTGTCTCTTCTTCTTCTTCTTTCTGTTAATATGGAGGGTGTAGCCGCCGCTTTGTCCTCCGAGATGTTTTATTTTTTTTGTCTGTTTCTAGATTACAGTCTTTATACTTGTGTTGACCACCCGCACTGATGCTGCCAGTCGATTTCCCCGATTTCCCCGCATTTGCACCTGCGTTTGTTTTCCTACTTTCCCCGTCGTGTCATTTATCACTAGTTGACAGTCAGGCGGCCGGATGGCCGCGTGGTAACGCTTTTGGCGTGACACATAGGAGGACCTGAATCTGGTCCCGGATTTTTTTTTCGGGATGCTGGGCCCGGCCCGACGATCCCCTTCCTTCACCATCCGACCCCCCTCCATCGGTGTGGGTGCAGCCCGTGGTTGGAATTGGCCCTGCACTCTTAGTAATCTCCCTGATTGGAAAGGGGGCGTAAAATATGAAATGAAAAAAAAAATAGTTGACCGTCCGTATTGGTTCTGATCATCTTACATATTTCTCTCCCCTTTCTTTTCTTTCCCCCTCTCTCTCTCTCTCTTTTTTTTATCATATTTGTATATTCTTCATATGGTTTTTTTGGAGATCGTTTTTCCCTGGTGCTTCGTCGTACTCATAGAGTAGAGATAGACTAGAGGGCTCACTGTGATGCGCAGTAGACCTCGTAATAAGAATTTGGCGCCCCTCTGCGAATGGCGCCCGGGGCATGATAGACCCCTTGCCTAATGTCACTCTATGCTCCTCTATAGGAGCATAGAGTGACCACAGAGTAATATATATATTACTCTGTGAGAGTGACTTTACCCTTGCCCCTCTCGCTACGCCACTGTTGTATTTAGACGGGTATCAACATGGTGTCACGTGACTTGTGGATGGCGTGAAACTTCTATATCGGAAAAGAGCAAACTTTTACGGGAAAAGGAATTATTTTTATGAATGAAATATAGTCTGGGGACCCATACAAAAATTATAAATCACATATTTTATTTCTTTAATAAGTTACAGAGAGATTTTTTTATATTTAATTTTTATTTATCGAAAAAGTTTTAAAAGATGACTATTACTTTCGATTATAACAAAGAACTATCATTGGAAAATTACGAAATTTTTTTCACATTTTGTAAAGACAAAACGCCTAAATTCATAAATATAGGTAGATTTAATTATTATTGCGCTAATTCAATAGGAATTTGCACTTTAGTTAATAAGATACAGGGTGAAAAAATTCTGGTTTTATAATTATATGAATTTTCATTTTTGAGCAAGCTGGCTGATAGATTTAATGGTCCATGCATGCACTGTAGTGGTTATTTTAAAATAAAGATAAAATTAGACAAAGGTATACTTTTCGTTGCATCCAAAACAACAACAATAATGCACCATTTCTAATTAACAAAAGGCACCTTCTTTGCTCTTGAACTATATGTATTAATTTACCAGAAGAAACGTTTTCAGCATTAAACTCTGCAAACACACGTCTACAAGTATCAACATATATGTCACCACATCACGTGACTTGTGGATATGGTGACGTATATGTTGATACCTGCGCAGTAGACCAGTAAGCCCTCTAGTCTATCTCTACTCTATGGTTGTACTATCGATCTCTCTTCCATTTTGGTTGTTTGTTTCCTGTTCCGGTGTTTGTTCTTTGAAATTTTTAGTTTATTTTTCGGCGTCTTCCATGTCTGTTGCGTCGCTTCTTATAGTTGGTATATCGTCCTCTACTATTCCTAAACTGATGTTATTTTTATTTGTTTTCTTCTCCATCTCATTCTGGAGTTCTTCTCGTTTTCTTAATTGGTCAGCGTGTTTTCGTTTTATTTCTCTCCCGGTTTTCACTTCAAAAAATAGTTCTCTCGTCTACTGTGCCAGGTCTCCATTCAGGTTCCCTTTCCTTTCGTACCCACACCTTCATTCCTGATTCGAATGTCCGGACTTGGGCATTTTTGTCATGATACATTCTTTTTGTTTCCAAATTTCTCTTTCCATTTGTCTTCATGAGTTCGGTTTTATATTGTCCCATATTGTGGATAGTTTTCGTCCTATAAATAATTTTCGCACAAGACGACCTTCCAGTCGTCTTGTGCGGTGCATTTCGATAGCTCCGCAAAAACTGTTGTATCTTATGATCCAGATTTCCTGCCTCATTCTTGGCTGATGCACATCTTTGTTTAAATGTTCTTACAAACCGTTCAGCTAGCTCGTTGGTTTTCGGATGGTATGGGGTGAGTCGGATGTACCGTATCGCAAATCGGTCACAAAATTGTTTAAACTCAGCCGATATAAATTGAGGTCCATTGTCGGATACTATCTGATTTGGTACTTCCCATTGCGTGAATATTTCTTGTAACCGCTCGATTACTTTTCAGACATAATGATAGTTATTGGTATGACTTCTGCCTATTTTGAATATGAGTCGATTAAGATTAACACTGTCTCCCTCGGTACGGTCCAGCGAAATCAATGTGTATTTGTTCCCAGGGTTTCTCTGGGATATTCTACGAATATAGTGGTACCCCTGCCGATTCACCTCTATTTTCTTGACAGTCTTGGCACCTCTTCACATAAGTATCTATATCTTTATCTATATTTGTCCACCACACATAATACCGAGCTAGACGCCGCATCGCTGCTATCTCCGGGTGCCCTTCGTGTAGTACTGTGAGTATCTGGTCTCATAGTTTCATTGGTATTATTATTCTTCCAGTCCACATCAGAATATCGTTTTCGGTCGACAGTTCCTGTCTCTTTTCGAAGTATGGATGAATATTACTCTCTCCTTTCTTCAGCCAACCCTTTTCCGTGTATTCTATAATTCGACGCATGATTTCATCTTTCTTGGTATGTCTCCTCAAACTGGCCTCTGATAGTGCTATGTCTTCCATTTTTTCCTTTAATCACTTTTATTTTGCTTGCTTCTTTTGATGATATTTCCCTTGTCGGTAACGGTAACCTTGAGAGCATGTCAGCACACTGATTTTCCTTTCGGGCTCTGTACCTAATTGTGTATTTATATGCTGATAATAGTTACGCCCAGCGTATTAGCCGATTATTCGACATCTTCGGGAAATCTCTTTTATTTCAAAAGATTTTTTCTAACGGTTTGTGATCCGTGATCAGCTTGAACTCTCGGCCATAAAGATATTGATGGAATTTGTTAACTCCAAAAACTAAAGCTAGGGCTTCCCTGTCTATCGATGCATATCTCTTCTCTGTTTCTAATAGCGTCCTTGATGCATATGCGATTGGACGTTTGCTTCCATTTGGTAACTAATGGAAAATAGTAGCTCCCAACCCATATTCACTGGCGTCGCAAGTCAGGACGATCGGGAGCTTTTCGTCATACGATATGATAGTATCTGATGACGATAATATTTCTTTTAGCTGTCGGAATGTTTTTTCTTCTTTATGGGTACTTTCCGGCCGGTAAAGTCGATGGTACTTTCCGGCCGGTAAGTCGATGTAAATTGGCACATCGACCTTGTAAATGCGATATAAACCTCTCATGATAGTTTATAATTCCTAGGAACGCCCGTAGTTCCTTTATATTCTTTGGAGATGGGGTCTTTCTTATAACTTCCACTTTTTCTTCGGTTGGGTGGATTCCTTCCTTATCATTCTTGTGGCCGAGGTATGTCAGTCATAGATGGTTTTAGCAAGTGACATTTTGTCACTCTAGTGCGGATGCCTGCCGTCTGGAGTCGTCGCATTACTCCCGGGAGATTCTGTAGATGTTCCGTTCTCGTTTTCCCCGTTATTATGTTATCTTTTTTTTTTCTTTTAATAAGAAGGAGTAAAAGCTTTTAGAGGATCCCTTTCCACTCAAGAAAGAGTACCGAGTCCGAAAGTTGTATATATAGAAGTGTTTGCTACACCCAGAGATAGGTTTATAATATTTAAATTGTGTTTTGTGTGTGTTAAATACTTTATTATGTATGTACGGAAATAGTGCTAATTTGAAGCCATAAACAGTCAAACACACACCAGTCACACAGAAGAGGGAAGAAAGAGAGACAGGAAAACAAAGAGAGTTAGTGAACCTAACCTAACCAAACACAGGAAAGGGGCGAGGGAAAAAACCTTTCTGGCATTCCTAAAGCAATAGGAGGAAATGGAGATACTGCAGTGGGAATGCCATCGACAGCTTAGTGATTTCAATTTTGAACCCATAAAGGGAAGCCGAAAGACAAGGGGAGGGCCCAAACAGCCAACAGGAGGTATGAAATAACTCACTTGCCGAAAGGACAAGGACAGAAGACACAAGAAGGAGGAACAAAGAAAAGAAAAAAAAGAGAAGCAAGCAGAGAAAAAAGAGGAAGAAGCAAAGAGACAACAAAAGGAGACAAACCAGCACAACAACAACAAGGAGAACAGAACAGCACGAGGAGAACAACAACACAGACAAAACACAAAAAGACACAAAACAAAGACAAAACAAAAACAAAGACAGCACAAAACAGACGAGGAAAACAAAAAGAAACCAAGACAAGCGAAACCAAAACAAAACCAGAAGAAAGCGAAACTCGCCGCACCAGGGCAAGGAAACCAAAAGCAAAAAACAAAAGAAACCCTAGAAGCAAACAACAAACCGAAAGTCAAAACAAAAGGAAAAGACAAACGAGGACAACAAAACAAACAAGCAAAACAAAAGCAAAAACCAACTCCAAATACACCGAGACAAAACAGGACAAAACAGGAAATAACCCCAAACACAAGGGTGAGACAACAGGCAAACAAAGCCAAAACCAAAGAGAGAAAGAGCAACCCAGGAAGCAACAAAAACAGGCCGAAAAATCTCAACCAGAGGAGAAAAACCAAAAAGGCAGCAGCGAAAACCAAAACAAAAGAGAAACACCAACAGGTGCCAAAACCAAGGCAAAACAAAAGAAGAAAGGCAAACCCAGAAAAGAAGACAAGCACAACCCAAGAGGAAGGGGGAAACAAAGCAGAGAGAGCAATCAACCAACACAGAAAAAGGGAAGAGAAAAACAGACTCAAGCCCCCAGGCAAGAGCCAAGACCAAACAAAAGAAAAAGAAGAACAACAAAAAGAAACAAAGGAGCAACCAAACAAGAAAAGAAGGAACAAAACCAACCAGAAAGAAACAGAAGTACTGCTAACCCAGCAGGCAAGAACAAAAGAACACAAAAGACAAAGACCGAACAAAATAAAACAGAAAAAGAACAAAACAGAACAGAGCCCAGCTCGTGGAGTTCCGTGTACTCCCATAACCAAAGATACCACGTCTGGACGGACCACCAAACCCAAAGAGGAAGTAGCAAGGCAGCCACAGGACAAAACAAACGCAAGAGACGAAAGACAACCTCCAACCAGGAGGAAAACAGAGCCAAAAGAAACAAAAGAAAAAGAGAACAAGAAAACCAAGATCAAAGAGCAAAAACAAAAGATTAGCCACGAGGGCCAAACAACCCAAAGCAATCCGAGAGACTAGTCTTAAGGATTAGAAAAGAACCGGGATCACTAACGATGTTACTTAAGTCAACTGGCCAAGTAATTAATTTATTAGTAAAGTAGGTCACAAGTTTTCTTCTCCACTTGTCAAATAAGATGCAGTCATATATAATGTGAGTCACAGAATCGCCGTCAGCACTGCCGCAATTGCATTTATTTTCATTATGTATTTTAAAACGATATAAATAAATATTAAATTTACCATGTTCGGAGAGAATTTGAGTTAATTTTGAGTCGATAATACCTAAATTAGCATTTAACCTATGATATACCGTTGGGAAAAATTTGTGTGTAATTAAGCCTTTATCATCATTAAGCCATCTATTATTCCAATGTTTTAAAGACAATTCCCGCAGTGTGCGACGGGCGAAACTCATGGGTAAAGGAACGCGAGTAATAAAACTATTTAGGTAGGAGTTTGTTGCAAGGAGGTCCGCCAGTTCATTACCCGGACAGCCAGAGTGCCCTTTTATCCAGCAAAGGTCTGTGTGGTAGAAATTTTTACAATGCCAAAAAAGCCTAAAAGTATAAAAAAATAATTTTGACTTCAAAGGTGGTTTAGACAAAATTAACAGTGAGGTACGTGAATTAGTACAAATGAGAACATTAATTAATTTGTTTTCTTTTATAAAATTTAGAGCCTGATTGATAGCAAACATTTCTGCTTGCACAACTGAATTATCTTTGCTTAGTTTAAAATCTTTACATTGAAGCACCTGACTGCCCACAAGATAACAAAATGCTGAACCTGAGCCCCTTGCAGAAGAGGAACCGTCAGTGTATATACGTGATTGGTGACAATTATTATAAGCTACAGAATAGTTAGAGGAATACAGGCTGGGATGAGGAAGGAGACGAAAATTTACAATTTTGTCAATTTCTAAGTTAAAATTGTCATTGTTGATTTCCAAGTCCAGATTTTTTAATAAAATACAGGTCTGCAATTTCTTTTATATGGATATCAAGGGGTAATATTCCACTTATAATTAGAGACGAATTGCGCGAAATAGTACGGTAACTTTTACTTAACCTTATTGCAACTCTTCTTTGAAAACGAAGCAAAAGTTCTTTAATTTTTATTTTTGAAACCTCCCCATACCAGGCCGGACAAGCATAAGTAACCTGTGGTAAAATTACACTTTTGTAAATAATGCCTAAGGTATTAGTATTAAGTCCCCAATTATGTGCTGCAATTCTTTTGAACATAGAGATCAACGAGTCTGCTCTGCCAAGGACATGCTTTAAATGCTGAGTCCAATTAAATATCAAGGATACAACCAAGATATCTAAAATGGTCAGTGTATTCATAAATGTATCTAAAATGGTCATTGTGTTTATAAGAGCCCAAAAAAATATCAGGGTAGTTAAACTTAATTTTCCTAGTAACCATCATTAATTTACTTTTGGCATGATTAAAGTTTAGTTTGTTGTCAATGGACCAACTATAAATCATTGAAAGAGTTTTGTTAGTTTTTTATTTAAGCTTGTTAGTTTAATTTAAGTTTTATATTTTTATCTTTAATCATTACTAAGCAATCGTCGGCAAAGCAGACCAATTGACAACCCTTAGGCAATTTTAAACTAAAAATATCATCTATTAAAATATTCCAGAACCCAGGGCCGCAAGCGGAACCCTGGGGGCAACCTCTAGTTAAATTTTTTGTAAGTTGCTGATTTTGGTGGATTAAAGTGACCTTTCTATGTCTAAAGTAGTCCTTAATTAAATTATTGTACACTCTTTTGTTCTTTAATTGATTAATAATTTTTGGCCACCAGGCAGAATCAAATGCACCGCTGATGTCCAGAGAGACCAAAAGTCCAAATGATTTATTTCCAAAATCATCAGTTACAAAATCTTTAACTTTTAAAATGGCGTCAGTTGTGCTACATTGAGGCGTAAAGCCAAATTGATTGCTATTCAAAAGATTATTACTAAATAAGTAATGATTGATTCTGTTAATTAATAATTTTTCTAATAGTTTACTCATAACCGGAATCAAACTAATAGGCCGAAAGTCTTTTGGAGTAGAAATTTTTTGCACATTAGGTTTTGGAATAGCTCTGCAGATTGCATGTTTCCAAAGAGTTGGAAAACAGCCAGTAGAGAGACAATAATTCATGAGATCAACTATTAGGTTAGGATTTAATTTAAAAATATGACTCAGGATATCAGCGGTGATTCCATCATGACCAGGCGCTTTTTTAGGATTCATTTCTTTAATAATGTTGCCCACTTCACTACGAGTAAAGAGACTGTCACTGCCGAAGTTTGCACAGAGTTGTTACGCATTTCAGTATGTATTAAAGAGTCTGAATTAACATCGTCATTTGGAAAAACGAGTTGGCCAAAAGTTCAATTTCATAATTAAAATTTTTACAAGGGACCCCATGGCTATCAATCAGTAGTGAAACGTTAGGATTTCTATATGATTGATTTTTTAAGAATTTATAAACAGTATTCCACGGGTCAGCATTACCCGATTCTGTGCAGAACCTCGACCAAGATTCCCGTTTACTCTGCCTAATCAAAAGTTGATACTTTCTTTTTCCGCTTTTTATATCTTTCCAGTCTGACTGATCTGATGTCAGGTTTTTTACAGCTTTGAAATGACCGCCTAAAAGCGTTTACTTTGCGTCTTAAAACTGTAAGTTCAGGGGACCACCAGGGCACAGGATGCTGGACAGATCGTTTTAAAGGAATGTTGTCATTACAGCATTTGATTCTTAAATGTTCTTGGAATTTAGAGATGATATTATTGGCTGGATAATTTAATTTAATTTCTTCCAAAATATCAGGAATAATTTCAATAAAGTCAGAATTAAAAGATTGCCAGTTTGCAAATTTAGTATTATACTTATTAAAAACCAGGTTGTTTGAAAGAGAATTTTGATGTTGTTTACTTAACAAAATTTTGAAATTTAGAAATCGATGATAAGATAGTGATTCATCCTCCAAAACTTTCCAATTTACTATGAAATTAAGTGCCAAATTATTACAGACTGTTAGATCTATCCAACTCCTGCCCTGATGACCCTCAAAGGTAGGAGGACTATTGCTGTTAAGAATATTAAAATCATTGCTAGAAATAAAGTCTAAGAACGCGATACCACGCGAGTTATCCAATCTATCAAACCAAGCACGAGAACGCGCATTACTGTCAAGTCCGAAGAGGAGGGGGCAGGAAATCCCGGCAAAAGAGGACTGCAAGGAGCAAATTTGATCGTTAATATTGTCCGTTGGTGGAAAATATGTTAAATTTATTATAAATTTTTTAAAACTTATTAATACAGTAGTAGTTAAATCCGAACAACGCTCAGTAATTAAAGAGGAACTAATTTCTTTATTAATGATAATAACTATCGCTTTAGAATTAAAGGCAAAGTAAAATTTGCCGGGAAGCCCACAACCCTCCCCTGCAGACATACGGTTCTTGTATTAGAGCAATATCCACTTTATTGTCCACTACATATTTGACTAGATGTCCAGTTGCAGCAAAGCTGCGATCTAGGTTGACCTGGATGACATTAATTTCCATTGTTTGGTTTTTTAAGTCTACTTTCTTCTATTCTAACTTGGTGCTGGTAAACAGGGCACCCCCTGTCTTTGGCCGAATGATTTGGGTTGACTCTGTTAGTAAAATTCTTGCAAGTGGAATTGTACTTGACGCAGTTGACACATTTGTAAACAAATTTCTCATCTTCAATGTTAGCACATTTGCCTGGGGTATGTCCTTCAACAGAGCAATCAGGACAAATAGGCGAAGTTTTAGTACAGTTCCTTCTAGAATGATTAAATGCCCAACAATTCGTGCATCGTCTGATGTTAAAGAAATCTCTCAACTTTACACTTTGCCAGCCAAAGCAAAGTGTATCCCCATGACTACGTAGATACTCTCTGAGTTCTGGAGTAACTTCAACTATATAAGGTGATTTAACCTCACATTCCCTGGGCTTGAATCGAATTTGGCCATGAATGTCCTTGGATTAAGAACATCAGCTGACACATGAGATTGATCTATAACGTTTGTTATCAATTCCTCTGCCGTCCAATCCACAGGAACAGCAGGAACAAAAATTCGAGGATTTCTTTTCCTCGGCCTATTAGCTGAGAATGAACCAGAAGAATTAAGTTTCTCACTAAGTTTATCAGCACTATCCTTATTTAAACAGTTTACCAAAAAGCACTTGTTCTGGTCAATAAACTTGGTACGTTTAATCCCAATCTTAAGAGTTTTGATATCTATGGCCCCCTGGATTGCCCTTTCCAGGAAAGTGCCCTCCAGGCCATTATCCTTAGCACGAATAAAAACTGTATTTTCATCATTATGATGAATAGGTTTTTTGACAACAGAGGCAAAAGTTGGCTTAGGTTTAATTGCTGGTTTAATGAGAGCAGCCGACTCTAATCTGGTGGAAAGAATTTTCATCTTCTCAATAGAGAATTTCCTTTGACATTGAAATAAAATCTCTAGTTTTAAAAATGAGTCTTTCATAACATTAAGACATTCAAGAGCAGAATCACGAAGATCTGCTCTAATTTTTCTACTATCCTTTAAGTTTTTAACAGCTTGAACTCGAGATGCATCAAAGTTATTAACTAATTCGTCAACAATAGAGCTGACCGCGTCAAAATTGTCAAAGTCAAGATCCACAAACCCCTGCTGTGAAAAAGCAGCCATAGCGATCAAAAGAGCCAAAACAGCATTAAAAATCAAAAGAATTAGAAAAAAAATGAAAATGTACAAGAAAAATGGTTAATATATTAAAAAACGGTAAAAATTGAAACCGGAAACGAAAAAACAATTACTAAAAACAACACTGTAAGTAGGTCAAGCGAAAACCGTTAGAATGCTAAAAAAACCGAAGAATTCGAATAATTGAATCTGATTGGTCAGACTTTGACCGACAAAAACAACCGAAATATTGGCCCTAGGACCACGAAAGAAAAACTAGCATACACTAGACAACAAGAGGAACAAAACGGAGTCAAAAAAACCGAGGGGATACCATGGAAAAAACGAGAAAAAAATTCTAGAAAATGGATTTGGCAGTTGTGTGCTAAACCTAAGCAAATTTTAAACTTTAATAAAAAATTAACCAATTAGTCGATTTAAAAAATTCAAACGGATTTAGGGGACAAGGGCAAAGGTCATTAAAACGTAACAGAAGGAATTTAGAAAAGAGCCGCGATTAATTTAAAAAAAAAACCAAAAACTGCCAAGAACAGATCTCCCATTGAAAAGCAATGGGAGACGGTTCCCAGCCGAAATGTCGAAATATTTCGGCTGAGAAGGAACGGAAAACACTAAAAAAGGACACAAACACTCACCAGAACACAAAAGAGAACAAATACACTAAAAAAAAGGTGTCTCGATCGCTAATCCACTAAAAATGATGATCTTTGAAGAGCATACTAAAACACGTCTGGATGCTTCCAGAAAGTAGCAGAGACTCTGTTATTATGCTATCAAGGTATACTCCTAAATTTGGTATTCCTCGTAATATCCCATCCATGTATCGCTGAAAAATTGCGGGTGAGGACGCGATTCCAAACAGTAGTAGTTTATATCTAAAGTAAGCCAGATGGGTGGCGATTATTAAATATTTCCTCGAATTTTCAGCTACTTCCATTCGTAGGTAGGCATCCTTTAAATCGATTACCGAGTAGCTTTCTCCCCTTGCGATTTTTGTCATATATCTTTAAAACTGGGCATGAAATATTGGTCGGCGATTAAATTTGGATTTATTGTCGCTCGAAAATCACCACAAATTCTGACCACGCCATTTCCTTTATCTATATTAACTGTGAGTGTTGCTCATTCAATTGGTGTTACGGAAGGGTCGACCGGTTCTATAATCCTCTCTTCAACTAAGCGTTGTATTTCCTTTTCTATTGATTCCTTTAATGCAAATGGGATTAGCCTTGCTGTCAGAGCTACTGGCATCGCTTTCGGCTTTAGGTGTATTTTTGCTTGAAATTTTCGGATTTTCCCAGTTTTATTTTCAAATATTGTCGAGAATTCCTCCACTAGTTCGTTTATGTCTCTAGGGTTTCCCCTGTTCTCTTCTCTCTCCTCTACCTCCGGTTGTTTTATCTTATGCACTCGTGGTGGGAGTTTCATCCCGAATGCTTCTATCCATGATAACCCAAATAAGGGCATATCATTTTCTTTTACTACGATGAATTTCAGGTTTCTTGTTTGGTCACTTGGTCTTCCTTCTCCCAGCATCGTTAGAGCTTTCCCTCCATATCCTACTAAATTTTCTGTTGGTTTTAATTCTGATCTTCCTAACCTTATCCAGTTTTTCTGTCCCATCACCGTTTGCGAGATTCCTGCGTCGAAATCCATTTTCATAAGGTGGCCATTGATCTCTACTTCAATTGTCAAGTGCTTCCGTTTTTTGATATAGTTTATATAGCTTAACTTGTCGTCTCATTCCTCCTCTGTAGATTCCGTGTCAAACGCTTCGATCTGAAATCGCTCCATTTTATTCTCGATCGTTTCTTGATCGTCGGTTGCCATCTCCGTCTATCTTTCGAGTCCCTGTTCGGGCGTCAATTATGTAGTATGTATGATAACCATTCACTACACAACCTTCGTTAAGAATCAGCTTTATTAGCAGCTTTCGGCTAATAATTTAGAGCATCTCTCTAAATTACAGTCCTCACACTTGTGGATTGTGGTTGACCACCCGCACTGACTGCTGCCAGACTGAGACCGACTCTCCCCACATCAACAATCTCCCTGATTTCCCCGCATTTGCACCTGCGTCTATTTTCCTACTTTCCCCGTCGTGTCATTTATCATTAGTTGACAGCAGTGCTTTGGGGCGGAGCTGGAGCAGGTGCATGGAACAAGTGGAGCAACGGATTTTTACTCGGAGCAGAAGCGGAGCCGGAGCACGGAAATTTGTAGTGCTCCGCTGCTCCGATACATATATATATATATACACTATATATATACAGTATATTTAATATTTGAGCCGGTGAGAATGGAAGTGGCATAAGTCATAAAATTTAAAAATTGAGTTAAGTCCATGTTTGAAATCCTCTGACTGTAGTTCTGTTTTGTTTAGAATGAAAGTGGCTTTAGTCATTAGTACAGAAATTCATCACTAGGAGCAGCACTAATATTCATTTCTTACATTTGATTTTTCTGAATTTCCTTTATACTGCTCTAAAAAACCTCCAGAGAGTAGAGATTGAGAAAATCATAGAAATAGCAAAGAGACATGGTTATTCAAAAAACTTAGTGATTAAAACTCTTAAAGAAATTGAAATGAAAAACGGAAACATGTTAAATAGTCAACAGGAAGAGCAAAGGCATGACAAAGTTAATAATAACAGTACAACACGAGAAGAATTTGAAGTTGTGGAAGATACCCTAGGAAATTTCCAAACAGTAAAAAGATACTCAAACTTAAAGGAAAGAAACCAGCTTATAAGAGACCCAGCACGGTGACGGAGTTGCTCAAGAATGTGAAAGACAAGTATGGTAGGCAAGAGCAATCAGGTATATACGAAGTGCCTCTCATAAACGTTGACAGACAAAAAAAGGAAGTTTACATAGGCGCCACATGTAGGAACTTGAAAGACCGACTAAAAGAACATGAAGCGGACATAAGGAAAGGACAACAGACGACCGCCCTGGCTACAAGAGCCTATGAATATGATATTAAAGTGGAATGGAAAGAAGCAAAAGTAGTAAGAAAAGTAAAAGATATAAGGGAAATGCCGATAGCGGAGGAGATTAGAATTCTAGAAGGAAGCAAACAGGGGGAAGTGATTAATAAAAGGCAATCAATAAATCTTCCACTAGCATGGAAGTATATTATAGAAAAAGAGAATAATAGTAACACCTAATAGAGGAAAACACCCAGGACGTGACTAAGATTTTCGGACAGTGAGTTAAAAAGAATGTTGAACTTTCAGTCAAACAGATATGTTCATTTAATTTTTTAAAAAAGTCTAGTTGTATGTTTTGTAGTTTAAAATGTTTATTTAATTTTAAAAAGTTTAGTTTTATGTTTTGTAAGTTTTTAAAAAATTTTTTAAAAAGTTTTTAAATAGATTTGTAAAAAGGAATACTTTATAACATTATTCGAATTGTAACGGCAACATACGATGTTCGAAAACTCTAATAATAGTTATTATTAATGTATGAGCTGATGATGGCGTTTTAACGCTAAAAACGTTATTCAATAAAGTTTTTGGTAAAAGTTATTAGATTGATATCTGGTCTGCTCACACGTGCTGTAGTGATATGATAAAGTGATATTAAAGTGATCAAGCATAGCATATGTAGAACCCCATCTCGTTACTGTATCTAGGGATTGAGTTTTACCATACATTTTCAGCAAAACATTACGAATTGTTGTATTATTCATAAGTATTTGATTTATTATTATTCATAAGTATTTGATTTATTATTATTCATAAGTATTTGATTTTTCAATAACAATTTTAACAAATCATTAAATATTAAATTAAATTTCTTCAATTAAACATAAAGTGACTTACGCCACTTTCATTCTCATCGGCTCATTTGATATTCGGCTTAGCATTTTGCATTGCTAAGTTTACAACACTGAAATTATTTAGCATGTGGCAAACTTGTGAAGAGATACGTAATGTCACTATTTTTGCGTGTGCTTGATCGTGAGTGTGACAGTCGTTCGTTTCTATTCGCAATCATTTTGTTATAATCGTATATCGTAATTTGTAATTTGTTTGCAGAGATAAGATTATTATTATTTGGTGTTTTTGTATGCACGAATGTTTATATGCGTTATTTCTCAATTAATAACACTTAAATATTTGATTATTTAAGCCATGGCGTCAAACTAAAATTGAAAACCGTTACCCATGATAGACAGTCGATTTATGGAAGAAGAGCTTAAAGAGATATTCGTATTTGAATACGATAACGGGAAGAAGAAGTCAGTTACATGCAAGATGGAATACATTGTAAATGGCGAATCTATACAATACAACTTCAAGTCAAGTGGAACTAGTGTGTCCTAAAAGTTCAATCTTTGGCGGCATGTGAAGCATAATCATCCTGAAATTTACGAAGGGTTAGTTAAAAAGAAGGATCAACAAGACAAAGCCGCTGCAAAAAGAAAACATAATCACGAAAATTTTACCATTGCACCTTCATGTCATAAGAAATGCAGAATTGATTAATCAAAACTTGATACATATTTTACATCATCGAAGATTACAATCACTATGGATAGTAATACTTTCCGTGAGGGACTTGTTGAGATGGTATGTATGAGTATGACACCAACGCTCACATTAAATAACAAAGGCTTCCAAAAGATTGCTGGCGAAATGCCTCAGAAGCTTGGTGTATCGACAGGACATGATACTGTTGTCATTTAGTAATAAGCACAGCAGAGTCTGCTCGCATCAATCTAAGACAAACTTTAAAAGGAAAATTATGCTATTTAAAGTTAGATGCTGCAACCCGCGGAAATAGAAATTTTCTTGCCATCAACATACAATTTTGGAATGGAAAAAACGAGAAAACTGAAATAAAAACATTGGATATTGTTGATACTGAAGGAAGGCATAACTCTTTATATGTGAAAAATCAAATTAAAGAAACTTTAAACAAATTTGAAATTGATGAAAAACAAGTACTAAATATTTGTGTAGATAATGCAGCGAACATGACATGTGCTGTGAATAAACTTGACGATCATGAAAATATTTCCCAAGATAAAGATGAAAAAACTGAAGACATCGAAGAAATGAATGTAGATATTTCACAACAATGGGTTAAAGATCCTTCCCTAATATTGCCAGCGTGGACTAATGATAATACGAAAATTCAACTAATGAGGTGTGGGATTCACATTCTTCAACTGGCCATTTGGGATGGATTAAAGAATGAACGAATAATAAAAATATTAGGGAAAATTCGACAGGTTGTGGCAAAATTACGAACGCCAACAATTCGTAATGTTTTGCTGAAAATGTATGGTAAAACTCAATCCCTAGATACAGTAACGAGATGGGGTTCTACATATGCTATGCTTGATCGTCTTCTTTTTTCAAAGACTACTGCGACCAAGTAGCTGCTGCCGGGACAAAAGACCTAGAACTTAGCAAAGCAGAATGGGAAGAAGTAAAACATATCAGAGCTGTTTTAGAAAAACCAAATAGTTCGGCAATTGCCCTTCAAGCTGCCAATCTTACTCCGGGGATGTTTATGAAAGAATGGTGTAAACTAGAAAAATGTATGGAAGAATTTGGAGGAATTCTGTCCTCCATGAAAAAGCGGAAAAAAAAGCTTTTTCAAAACACACATTTTCTTGCTGGAGTGTATGTTGATTCTAGGTATAGAATCTTATTAAAAGCGGCAAAAAAACTAAAAGCGAGGGAAGGTCTTTCAGACATCCAACGGCAAATCAAAAGGCAAATAACTAATTGATTTGGCTAAAGAGCCAGCAATTGTTGAGCTGTCACAGCCAACCTGTAATATAATAAATATAGATTCGGAAGACGATGATTTGAAAAAGAATTGGATAGAAGAGAAAACAGTCGACGAATTTCCACTATACATAATAAAGGTGACAACGAAATAGAAAAACATATTGTGGAAGACTGCAATGCAATAGAGGATGTGAGGAGATTAAAGGTGAATGTATTCGAAGCCATTGACCATTATCCGAAGCGCATCAGAAAAGCATGCAGAGTCGCTTCAAGCGGGCCAACTTCTCAAGCAAGTGTTGAGCGTCTGTTTTCTGGATTAAGATTAATTTTAAGTGATAATAGGCAATCAATGAAGGACGATTTGCTATCTGCTATTTTATTTATTAAAATCAACGAATAATATATTGTATTTTTTGTAAGTGCTGTCACAGCCAACTTGTAATATAATAAATATAAATTCGGAAGACGATGATTTTGAAAAAGAATTGGATAGAAGAAAACAGTTGTCGAATTTCCACTATACATAATAAAGATGACAACGAAATAGACAAACATATTGAGGAAGATTGCAATGCAATAGAGGATGTGAGGAGATTAAAGGTGAATGTATTCGAAGCCATTGACAATTATTCAGAGCGCATTAGAAAAGCATGCAGAGTCGCTTCAAGCATGCCAACTTCTCAAGCAAGTGTTGAATGTCTATTTTCCGGATTAAGATTAATTTTAAGTGATAACAGGCAGTCACTGAAGAACAATTTGCTATCTGCTATTTTATTTATTAAAATCAACGAATAATATATTGTATTTTTTGTAAATTATTTAAATTTAAATTGTATTGTATTTTTTTTAATTATTTGATTGTAAAATTTTAGGTTGTATGTTAATATTTTAATAATAAATAAATTAGCTGTAAATAAACAAGTTTTTTTAATATGTACTTATAAGTTATATCAAAGAAAAAATTAATGTAATTCCTATAAGAATATTTTAACTGGAGCATGGAGTGGAGCAACTCAAAAAAGTGGTCACTCCAAAGCCCTGGTTTCAACAGAATCGATGACCGAACGAAATCTGATAAGTAACTTTGAGAAATTCAAAACGGAAATTTCGACTTCCAACAAAATAAAAAATTTACTTACTAGTCAAAACTTGTAAAAAAAAGGTTTTTCCGAATTTCTCTAAGTTACTTATTTAATCTTTTTCAGTCAGTTATCGATCGATTCCGCAACAACTGTCTTCAGATTTTGCTTTTATTCATTATCGTTTATTACAAAAAAATTATTGAACTATCCAATGCACTTACCTTGTTTTTTTGAAAGATATCTTTTCAACTCTTTTATAAAACACTATTAAAATAACAATGATTCACTTCACGTCAATCACAATTTGTGAAAGAAATGAGAAATGACACAGGCAACAAGCAACTGTACAATCCAGAAAAATACAGTATAAAATCTCAGTTAATTTTGCAACTCTTATTTAATACAAAACTCGACTGGATTCTATTCCAACTTAACAGCTGAGGGACTGACTAAAAACAGTCGTCATCTCCCCATTTACAGTGAGGTTTGGGTTACAATGCAAGTTTCCCCTCCGAACTGATGTTTTTACAGGATGGTCATAAATAATTGGAGCTTCCCCTCAACTTGCAACATTCTCCTTCTAATTATTTAAAGAATTCCCGACAGCAACAGCTATTTCAGGGAAATCCCCAACAGAGCAATAGTTAGAGCTAGGTATGAAAATAAAAACAACAAAATTTTGGAGGAATCCCCGACTGACCGAGCCATATAGCTATATAAAATAAAAACAACAGACAGTGTGTATGTGTGTGTGTAAATAATTTTTGTGGCAATACTCTACCTACTGGAATTTTTGTAAGTTTTTATTTTTTCATGGTCAGGTCGACCCAATGTGGGCCGCCCCGTCTAGCTACACCACTGAACATAATATGTATGAAAAAAATTCAAATGAATTTTGCATTTTTGGTGATAAATAAAATCTGACAACAAATAACTATATATAATCAATATAAATAGACTATTTATGGTTATTCATAATAAATATTTTCAATATAATTAATTTGTCATAATCAAATTAAAGATATTAGCTCTTCTATCAGTAGAAAATTTATTAGAAAATGCTTACAACCAAATACAGGTGGTAGTTGATTTACAATGGGGTTCAATTCAAACCTAGAGATTATAAGTTGATGCAGTTTTAAGTCAGAAAATTCTAAATTTATGGACTGTGTCCCTACAATATTTAATATCCACAATATACAATCATAATAAACTTAACAAAAACTACACAAATCAGATACAAAAAATAATGATCTCAGTATATCAAAACCATTGCTCATGGATTTGAACCAAACCATTAATAATTAAATAATCTGCATTGAATCAATCACAGAACTTATCGACATGGAAAAGGCATATGACATGGAACAGTCTTCATTGACATGGAAAAGGCATATGACAGAGTGCCAAGACAAGAAGTTTGGAGAAGCCAATTCCTATAAGAATATTTTAACTGGAGCATGGAGCGGAGCACTAAGCAGAGCTACAGCAAATACTTTGATGCCGGAGCGGAGCAACTCAAAAAAGTGGTCGCTCCAAAGCCCTGGTTGACAGTCCGTATTGGTTCTGATCATCTTACAATAATTTTATGGAAAATAAACCACAATACCGTATTTCTTTTCTAATTTAAAAATACAGCAGTTGCTTACTTTGCAAACGAAGATTGTATTTGGAAAAGTTTTCCTTCTAATATTTTGTAACCATTTCTTTTTATCTCGAATTTCTTATTCCTTGCTGCAAAGGAAAGAACTATGACCCTCTTCTGTTCGATTAAAACAATTTACAGCACTATAACAAGGCATTTTCTTAAAAAATAACCAGAAAGTCTATGAACGCAATGATAACTCACTATCTAACAGGATATAAAATGACCAATTTGGCGGCATTTGGTTCTGGTAGCGCAAAGGAATGCGGTACTCTATATATCTAGGGACTCTATTCCATTCATTCTTGATTCTGTCAGAATATTAAGTGACGGGGCAAAACCATCCATGGCGAAGCAAATTCTTCCACAGGCTGCCTATCTCTGCGGAATCAAAATTTAATTTCGATTTTCATTTTCTACCATCACAACAAACGGTTCAGCGAACCGAACAAATTTTAACAATTGGTTCGGGCGAACAGACTGAATGAAACAGAATATATATATTATGGATATAAACGTATACAGATACGAAAATTTAAAAATTTTCAATAAAACATTTAATTTATTAAAAAGTTACATGATATTTAAATTTTTTCCACTTTCACTAATATTCATCTTTATGCTCATACTTTTCGCGTAATTCACGAAATAATCGCTGAAATCGGTTATTTCCTTTAGTTGATCCATAAGCTTCGTACACACTATCAAATTGGCGATCAGAGGCTGACGGAGAGATGTCTAAGTGCCCAATGGAATGAAGAAATTCCCTTCTTGCTTTTTCTACTGCAACATGGAAATCATTTATCTAAAAATAAAATAAATTATAGATATTATTAAAATATTCTTACATTTATAATGCTAGTTTTAAATAAAATTCTCCATGCTCAAAGTAATTTTCTTTTATAAATTTAATATATAATTTTATTGTTAGATTTTAATAATAGATTTAAATTACTATTAAGATATTTTTAACATTAGTTTCTAATCTTTGACTGATATTAAATTGTGGCCCACTTCAGACAGTACTAGTGTCTATAACCCGAATTATAGAGAATCAAGATCAATAAGTTGGGTCCAAATCTTTAGAAATAAAATTTTCTAACGAGAGGATCTAGATTCAATTCCAGGTCTTCTAAATCAAAAGTTGATGCGTTTCCACGTGGCCAATCTGACCAATAATATAAGATAGTTTGTGTTAAGTTTCTAATAATTTGTCGCCTTAATTGGCCAATCTGCTTCGGCTTTCCTCCCAGAGGATTGGGCTCCACACTTCAAAATTTATATGAAAAGTCCTGGCTGATCAATTTACTCTCTACAATCCAGCTGAAAACTTAATGAGGATGGCAGCCTTCAGTAGACTCTGAGTTATCTCAATATTTAATCAGCAGTGATTAAAAAGTGACTTTTCATCCAAGATAATCATATGGGCAGCATATGATTAAGCTTGGAATGATTCCATTACTTAGTAATCGGACAATAATTGAAAAGTGATGTTAAAAAACAAATGTTTTATCATGTGCCCCCCATCTGGACGATGTCTTTTAATAATCAGATAATAATTGGGGTTCAAAAACAAAAACAAATTTTCAACTTCATATTCATGCAGGATCATAAGGAGTCATATTATTGCAAATAATCAGGGCCGGTTCCATAGGTAAGGCGGTGAGGCAACCGCCTCAGGGGCCGGATTGATATAAGCGCCAAAATGAATTGTAAAAATATGAAATATATGTCTTATTTTACCAAATGAGATAAAAAATATTCAAGACATTAAATTTTATACATAAATTTGATTTTGAATACATATTTCCAAACGCTGTTGTAGCACTAAAAATTTTGTTAACACTTCCTGTAATTGTAGCTGCAGTTGATTGCAGTTTTTCTAAACTGAAAATTTTAAAATATTATTTACAAACAATAACACCCAAGACCGACTGAATGATTTAACAATAATGTCTAGAGAAGACGATATTTAAAATAATAAATTATAAAGATGCAATCAAACAATTTGCTGCAATTAAAGCTCAAAGAGTAATTTAAAACAAATTATATTCAATTTTTTGTTCTTTTTTAAATATAAATAAAACTTGTTTTTATATTTAATACATATTTTTCTTAAAATGTCTGTTATTCTATTAAGTAGATTATTATTCATACTTAGGTTAGGTTAGTTTGGTTAACCCGCCATATTCTCATGGAATATTCTTTATCTGGTGGCCGCCACTTATAGCTTGTTTCGCCCCGTCAGTTAATATTCTAATTGACTGGAAAATGGTGTCATCTGTTCACCAAAAAAGAGCCCATTACAGGCTGTCCAACATCCACAAGGGGTCAACCGGATGGTTGAAAGATGGGTTCAAAAACAAACCCCTCCTGAAAAACTGGAGGTGTGGGGCCAGGATTTGAATCCGATCCTCCAGGATTTCCAAGTTGCAGTAGAAAAAACAAGAAAGGAATTTCTTCATTCCATTGGTTCGCGTGGTAAAGCTGTGGTAAGCCACAGCTTTACCACGCGGCCGACTCTTTATTCCGGCCGATTTCATTACTTACAATTTTTCAAAAAAATTTTAAAAGGCACGGTTTTTAAAACTTGCCTCAGGTGCCACAATAAGTCGGCTCGGTCCTGCAAATAATCTATTCTTTAGAACCGAATTGATCAAATAGAAACATTTCGGCTTTCTACACAGTCATTACAGATCGAATTCGTGTTCCAGTTTCAAAAATTTATATGAATGATCTCACTCCTGCCTGTCGATCCCTGTCCTATACAATCCAATTTACCTCTCTATAGGGCAATATATGATAGGGCCCATATCAAACTTTTTTTTTTTTCTGGTCAACAGATGACGCCACATTCCATTCAGGAAGAATACTATGTGGCGGGACGAAACAAGCCCTTCCATAGGCTACCCATCCCTGTGAAGGGGTCAGCCGGATTGTGGAGGACGGGGATCGACGGGCCGGGCCCGGACCCCATGATAAATATCTTTCAAGGGCATATCAAACTTATCATTTAATTATCATCAGTGATTGAAAAAATGATGAAAAAATTCTATTCTTCCAATATTTTATCTTAACTTGAATTATCTAATTGCTGCCGGGTTCATTTGAATTTTCACCCAGAGAATTCGAGTTGGATCTCAGTCCAACCTTCAAAAAGTTATTCGGGAGGTTCGTTCTCGAATTGTCAATTCCCTTCCTCTATAATCGATTGACCTCTCCGTAGCGATAGACTACATCCATTTAGTGATCAATAGGTTGGGATGTGGAATTTTCTATTGACAAAAAAAAAAAAACTATATAAATATTTTATTATACATCAGATAATTAGATTACCTCTTTTTCTTCCTCGGCTGTGAGATCTAATGACCAGACAGAGTCCCATTGGATGAATTGTTCTCTAGCAATAAGAACATCATCAAACATTTTTTGTATTTCGTCCAGCTTGCTTATTATTTCTCTAAAATACAAATTAAAAATTCCCGATATAAATATATACAAAACCAAGATATGTACTTTAAATACAGTATTTTAAAAACTTTCTAACATATTCTAGGTAATAATAAATGCTATGGAATAAAACGTCTTTTATTTTTAAAATGATTTATTTCAAATAAATTATTAATTTATATTCTGATAGCTAATTTATTTCAGAATTCAATAATATAATTCAAATAAAAATCTCAAAAGAAGAAAAATTTCCTAATCTTTAGTTTTAATCATATTTAGCACTGCAATTCTTATGACCAGACGGAAACTATAGTCTACTTTTGAAGACGGTCACTTTAATTTTTAAATAGTTATGATTGTCACAAATATGCATATTTATACACGTATATATATATATATATATTTATACTGTAATATTGGGGTGCACAAAAATCTGACTGATCTGATAATATCTCATCAGAGCCACTGGTATGAACGGATACTATGTCATGTGATTCATGTAATTTAAAAATATTCTTTGCTTAAATAAACCCTCGTATAACACGGTAGATAAGTTCCTAAAAAATGCCGTGTTATGTGAAACTGTGTTATATGAAACCTGGAGCCAATACAAAAAAGTGAATTACGTTCCAAAACCAATTAAAAACAAATAACTTTCTTTAATTCCACATAGGCTAAGAAACATTTTTATTAAAGATATTAATAACACGAAACATAAAGAAAGAAAAAATATATATGTAAGACAAAAAAATATACGTAAAACAAAAAGAAAGAAAAAAGTATACAGCTTATGTAACATTCATTTAATAATTATATTTTCCTTACCACTGTTCAGTTAAGACGAGAACATTTTTTTCTTTTTAACAATATCAACTTCACTTTCTGAACTTTTTCTGCAATTTAAAGTTTGGTATCTTCTGCTCTCTTTACAAAATTTGTAATCTAACCTGCTACAAAACAATTATTCCTTAATACATACCCCCAAGAAAAGTTTATGAATAAAAAAGCTTTTTCTATTTCACATTCCTCTATTAAAGAATATAAACTTACTTTTATCCAAAAACTGAATGTTTGAAATCCAAAACATTCAATGGTCGGAAATTAACTCAATTTCAAATCAAAATCAAAAGATGTATGATGTGATGATCAAGGAATGTGATGATTGAAAAGTGTAGACTGCATATCGTCCCTCTCATAGCAAACTAGAGAAATTACATTTATGATTAATTTTAGCAAAGTATTTCCCAATGATTGCATTTTATATATTGTGTGTCCATAATGTGGATTTACAAAAATTAATGAAATGTTTTGTTTTAGGAGAGTAAATGTAATTTTCTAAATGTTTTAAGTAAGAACCCTATTGTAGAAATACAGTGTTATATGAGCTTTCTCGCAATTTTCTAATTATGTTTGAGCGAAACCGTGGTATACGAAGGTTAATTGTATATGTGTAATGTACGATGTTAAAAATTAATTGGCATGTGCATGGATGATATATATCTCTTAAAAGCTTTGTAATGTTTCATTAATTTAAGGATCACAAAAGAACAAAGTGAATTGTAATTAACATAACATATATTGTATACTGCTCCATTGAATTTCTTTTTACTGTATACTTATGCAAGATGAAGTTTTCACTAGCGTGCTTTCATTGTGATCAAGTAAAGTCATCCAATCCTACCCAGGATTGTTTGTCAGTTTTCCAATCCTCAGTGTCGACTTTGTTTGGGTATCTCTTCTCTCTGTGAACTAGTTGCTACGTTGGATTTTTCATATTGTAGTGATAAAATCATATATTTTATGCCTAGAACGATGTACAAGGTTAACAATAACCCGCCAATTTCTTTGAACTCGCAGTTTCTTTCGAAGTATCAAAGTATGTAAAATAATTACGAAGGTTTTTTTACATGTTTAATATTTAATGTAGATTTGATTTTATTGTGTAAACATATTACATAGATTCATGGTTGTACGATTCTTGCAAGATTAATAAAATTTATGGATTGGTATATTTTTCTGACTATTATAATTTTGTTTTAGTTTTATCAAAATATTATTGATCATGCAAATTTATATTTAATTTGGACTTATAATTCAATGAAGATGAATAAATAGTATAATTTATTAATCTCAGTATATATAAATAAATGTAGAATATAATATTCAGAAACAATAAAATAATTTTTTAAATACATTGATCATAAGTATTGTATACGCATACTTACTCATTTTCTTTATATGAAGGAACATTCAGTTTCGTGGAGAGATCTTCCAATTCCATTTCAATCACGTTTCCTTTTTCGGAAAGATATTTAACACTTTCTGTTAAATTTTCTGCTATTTTTACTAAATCTTTTAGAACAGTTGATTGGCGATGTTCAGGATAACAAAGTGGACATTGTACTGTCTTCACGTTATAATTTGGATAATCTTTACCTAATTCTTTCTTTACCATATCCAATTTTTCTAATGGAAAAATTAATATATAAAATAAGATTTGTATTATTGGATATTTTATAATTTATATTACTAAAAAACAATAAAGTTTTAATATAAAGCTTTGTATTATTAATTTAAATTATTAAAATAAATTGCAGCCATTTAAAATTATATTGTTCGCAACCAAATTTCTTATTTTGGTAGTTCAGTGCACTTTACAAATTTTTAATTTTAAAATTATATTTGCTAACATGCTTAGGCAATATTGTAATTTTAATTGTTTTAAATTTAATAAATTCGCATAAAAATTTATATATATGTAAACAAATTAAATACATGAATACTGTTTATTCGAAGGCATCAATGCTCACCTATGAAAGAGGAATCAAATGCTCCTGATTTTTCGAAGTTTTTCAAAATACTTTTGAGAACTTTATCTTTATGATCGATAGACTTGCAATTAAATGTTATACTCGCTGCCATTTCACCTCCTCTTCTTAATTTTGAAATAAAATGAGTACCAATATTTTTTCTTTCATTCCATTCTGCATCAGGTTTAAAATTATCGGGAAGTGATTCTATTAGCTTGATAGAAAAAATTAATATGAAAATGTATTTTTAATGTATAATTCTTTCATGAGGAATATATACTGTATTTAAATATTTTCATTCTGTTTAAGATTTTTATAATAGGTTTTAAAAAAATTCAAGTACTAAGTGATATTAATCAACTTACCATCTTATAAACTGCACGAATTTGTATCTCTACAATCGTATCTCGCGAAATAACAGAAGATCGAATATGATTTGCCAAATCATTGCTGAAGTGATCTAATTTTATAATCAAAGCTAGTCTTGGATCGACATCAAAAAGTTCGCATACATCCCTTGATGATTCGATCACTCTATATGAAGACTCAAAATGATTTATGCTGGTCTGAAATTATAAAAATAATATAATAATAAAATCAACAAATGAAATCAAGAAAAAGTAACTTTTCTTACGGATACTGGTGTTTGATTTTCTCCTCTCAAAATATAACGGGTCTTGTGATGATTTCTCAAATCAATTGTTCCACCGAGTATTGCACTCAATATTACCAATGGTACTACCACAGTCATTTTAGAAGAAAACTAGACTTCTCAAATGCTAATTAAAAAAGACATAAAATTTTACAGTTTATTTAATTATACCTATTAGGTATGAAAAATTCGAATTAACTGATATGCCAATTATACGTAACTTATATTAAGATTTTTTAAAGAAAATTATAGACTGAATTTTTAATATTTTGATTGTTTCACTTATATGTAACTTATACTAAGATTTTTTAAAGAAAATTATAGACTGAATTTTTAATATTTTGATTGTTTCACTTATCTACAAAAAAAGGGTTTGAATTCACCGTACTTCTATAATTTGAGAATTTTTTACGTAATACACATAGATTTACATAATTTTTAAAAGTTCTATAATTAATATAAATTAAAATAACTACCAAATCAAATAAGAAAATTAATAAATACCTAAATAGAAATGCCAATTAGATCAGACTCAGAACGAAAACTTTTTCGATCTAATTAATATTTACTTTTTTATATCATAACGATATAAATTGATTATTTTATTGGATCTATCGAAAAGAATATGAATTTTCACATCTTTATTTAATTTTCAATATTGACTAATCTAAAAGTAAGAGAAAAAAGAATAGATATGATGCGAGATATAGTGATAGAATATCTGAAATATTAATACTGTCATTAAATCAAGTTTGGAAAGTAGCATATTTTTTATTCTATATTGTTATTTGCCTATTTTCCTTCGAAAAGTAATCAAATAAAATTTCTATACTGTCTGTGTTAATAGAAGCTACTAAATTTTTGCGCAATAAACAGGAATAAATAAAAATATCTGTTTATTAATGCAATTAATGTCGACTTAATTCAGTATGATAATTTTGAACTTATTGACAGTATATACAGAAAAATATGCAACTAGTGATATTAAATTAATTTTAAATTTTAATTATTTTAATATAAACCTGTTTATACTGATTGTTATCAGCTTAATATTAAAACATCATTAGATAATCTAAGAAAGGACAGTATTTAATAGCTCATTATAAATTGTGATTTTAAAAGAAACTTTCTAAAATTCTTTTAGAAATGTTTAATGATTATATACTGTATTAATTAAAGAAATTATATTTAAATGCATCCGTGATGCTAAGTTAGTACTTTTTTAGAACAGATGTCAATAAACGAAAATTTATTTTTGATAATTTTTTATCATCTTTCCGATTTTTCCATTGAATTTAATTATAACTGCCGTTTTTCGATCATCAAAAGTTTTAATCAAAACATTCTTGGTTTTAATCCAGTAGCATCATCGTTGAGTAGCATATACATAAACTACTTTTATCCATATGAAAATTCCATTTTCATACATTTTTTCGCTTACAGTATTATATACATACTGTATATGCTTTGCCATTAATAATGACTTTACGTGGGCCTTTTAACCACATAGTTTGCTGATAATTTTGCATTTATTAAGAAACAATTTCAATAAATTCAGAACAAAATCCGATCCATCCAATAACCAGATTTTTGTTCTGCTTATTGCGGTAAAACTTCCTTAGTATTTTTGGTTCCGCTTTTTTATTAACTCGGTCTTTGAATAATACCTCTATGGAGACTTAGAGATTTGAAATTGGAAATTTTCTTATAAGAATTCTTTGACATTTTCTATGTACTATATTTATAGTAACTATATATACTATGATTATATATTTCAATAAAAATCAAGAAAAAAAATTAATCGAAATTGCCTCCCATAATTTTCTAAGTTATTATGCCAAATTATACGAGACAAAAGTCGAAAGATTACACAAATAAATATTTTATTCATAAAATCAGATTTGTTATAAAATTTATTAATAGCCATAAAATGCATTGAATTGAAGAGAAAAATTTTCATAAGAAATACTTATATATCGATGTGATATTATAATGTTTACTTCATACTTTATTTACATTTATTTTACTCTCAAAAAGATTTATACAAATGTACCAAAAAAAAGTCTCACAAATATAATTTGATAAATATATAAATATAATAGAGTATCTAAATGTACTGTACAGTACATAGATATCTAAAGGTAGAAGTCTAACAATTCACTAGTTTTTCGTTTCTTAAGGATCCCAAGATTGAAATTACAATAAATTCATCAATGAATAGTCTGGTTCTATTGTTTATTCGTATTAGACACCTGCAAGCAGTATGCCGTCATAGTCGGATATCCGATAAGTGTAAAAAAAATGGTCTGTCTGAAATCCTACACAATGAATTGTGTAGGATTTCGGACACAAAATGTTCTGTATTTACATCACATTTATGAAAATATTTAGCGAGATTTATCTGGATTAATATTTATAGAATTTCCATTCATTTTCATAAACACTTATAATTAAAAAATATTGCAACTGAATATAAAAATATATAAAAGAATTTTTAATTTTTTAACTATCTAAAAATATATTTAGATTTAAGCCTTTTGTAAATAATGCTTCACAGATATATGAAAAAACATCACTTATAGAGCTTCAATTAAAGAATCCGTATTACCTCTGTTTTAAGAAAACATTTGTAAGATGATCAAATCATTCAAACAACAGAGAAAATACTTTCTCCTCTTGTAGCCGGAAAACAACACTTTCGAAAATGGTGATGTTCTTTCCCAAAATTCCTAAGGATCCACCTAAGAAGTCGACAAAATATTTTTCAGGTGGGGATACCTATTTCAAAGAAATAATACCTACACCGTCTTTTTTTCTTTACCTAATTTTTTTGCCCTCCCTCCTCTGCCCATTTCTTCTTCTTATCTAATAAAATTTTTACCGCTAGGAATCAGCCTGAGTGGCCAACTCTTCCAACTGTCCACCTACCTTTAATTTCATTGTTTATTTTATATGTTCTTCTACACGATCCAAATATTCAATGGCGTATTGTCTTTACACACCATAAATATAAGTATAAATATAAAAAATATGAGGTTTATATATATATACCTCCTCAATATTCCTAAACTTCTCTGAAATATTCTTTGTTAATAACATTAAGCTATCAACTTGAAAATTAAATTAAATTAGTTTTTCCGATTGAAATTGAACATATAAACAAAATTCAATATTCCTAAACTTCTCTGAAATATTCTTTGTTAATAACATTAAGCTATCAACTTGAAAATTAAATTAAATTAGTTTTTCCGATTGAAATTGAAAAACCGGAAATTATACTTTCAGTCCGTTTTTCACAAAAATCACAACCTAGATCAAAAAATGGTTCCGGTAACTTCTGCTAACAGAATCATTTAAGTTTTTTTCTGACATCTAACGTAGCAATTTCAATATTATACTAATTCAGTCCGTTTTTCACAAAAATCACAACTTAGATCAAAAAATGGTTCAGGTAACTTCTGCCAACGGAATCATTTAAGTTTTTTTTTGACACTTAACGTAGCAATTTCAACATTATACTAATTCAGTCCGTTTTTCACAAAAATCACAACTTAGATCAAAAAATGGTTCAGGTAACTTCTGCCAACGGAATCATTTAAATTTTTTCTGACACCTAATGAAGTATTTCATCTTATTAGATGAAATTTTTGAGAATCAAATTAATTGAAATACAAATCTTCATAATACAATGAAATAAAAGCAATATTTGTCGGTATTTTTTATTTTCCCCTCCTAAATTTGAAGTGACTATCATATTCAATTTTTTGACTTTGTCAATCTAATATTTTAAAATTTATATAAAGTGAAGAGATAGCAATTTCAATTTGCTGTTATTTTTTAGAATTGTTATTATTTTAGTAACATAGTTTTTTTTTGACACTTAACGTAGCAATTTCAACATTATACTAATTCAGTCCGTTTTTCACAAAAATCACAACTTAGATCAAAAAATGGTTCAGGTAACTTCTGCCAACGGAATCATTTAAATTTTTTCTGACACCTAATGAAGTATTTCATCTTATTAGATGAAATTTTTGAGAATCAAATTAATTGAAATACAAATCTTCATAATACAATGAAATAAAAGCAATATTTGTCGGTATTTTTTATTTTCCCCTCCTAAATTTGAAGCGACTATCATATTCAATTTTGTGACTTTGTCAATCTAATATTTTAAAATTTATATAAAGTAAAGAGATAGCAATTTCAATTTGCTGTTATTTTTTAGAATTGTTATTATTTTAGTAACATTTTAAAAATCTAACTGAAATTCGCTTAAACAAACTTCTACCAAGAAAATGTTTAATTAATTATTTCAAATGAACGGATATTTGCACAAATAACGTATTATTTCTTTAAAAATGTAGTAAAATCTATAGAAATTCATATTACGATAGATATTGGAAATATTATAGCATTTCTTACTAGAAATAATGTAAGTCTTGTATAAATCTGCATATTGGAAAAATTGAGCTAATAAATTTTTTGATTAGCTGGTGTTTACTCAAATTGGTGTTAGATTTTGAAAATATAAATAAGTCAATAACTCATCTAAGAAAAATCATGGAAAATAAATACCGTATCTAGTTCTAATACATTTATATTCAGTTGTTCGAAAGATTATTTGAAAATTAAAGAATATGTGTAAAAAGTATCAATGCAATTAATAATTACTATTTCTGTTTAAAATCAATAACTCATCTAAGAAAAATCATGGAAAATAAATACAGTATCTAGTTCTAATACATTTATATCCAGTTGTTCGAAAGGTTATTTGGAAATTAAAGAATATGTGTAAAAAGTATCAATGCAATTAATAATTACTATTTCTGTTTAAATAAAACCGGAAAAAGATTTTAAGTATGGGAGGACTCAAATTTGTCACGTCATAATAAGGGATCAAGCTTGGTATAATGAAAAATGATGAAGTGGAAGGAGGAGTCAAAAACTGTTCGAAATAGTATGATGCAGTTTATAGATCTTAAGTGTAAAACATTCTTGGTGTAATTAATAAGTTGAAATTTGATATTTTTATAGAATTATGTACTCTATTATATATTTATTTTTCAGATATTTTCATAATTAGATGTAATTAATAAGTTGAAATTTGATACAGTATTTTTATAGAATTATGTACTCTATTATATATTTATTTTTCAGATATTTTCATAATTATTATTTTTAACAAAAATACATCTATATATATTAAAAAATAACAGTATAATAGATAATAATTCATTGTAGAATTCCTTTCTCAATATTTTGTTTTAATTCATAAAATTTTTCTTGAAAATGATTGCTAGTATTAGAAGAATCATATAATTGGAAAGCTTCATCAAATTGGTTGGGAGAAGCTGAAGGAGATATATTTAAATTGATTAGAGCATGGACGAATGCTTTTCTTGCTTTTTCCAACGCCTTCAGATAATCTTGAACCTGTTCAGAATATTTTATTTTACTAAAAGAAATTTTTTTCTTTACAGATATAAAATAAGTTAATAAATAGAGACTTTACCATTTTTTGTTGTTTAAGATTGAGTTCTAACGATGCTAATGGATCCCATTCAAGCATTTGTTCTCTTGCTATATTTATATCATCAAACTTTTCTTCTACTTCATCCAATTTCATAATAATTTCCCTAGAATGTATTTTTTATTGAGAATAATTTATTATTATTTTCAAAAACTAAATCGGTAATTCTATGACATATTTATCTAAAGTTTCCTCTCTCAATGCATTTAGGTGGGCTTACAATTTTTTTTTTAAACTAAGAATATTTGAGGTTTGAAGTTAGAGTCTTGATGACTCTAAAACCTTCACAAGTTGCTTCATTGAAAATTGATATTTGGATATTTATGCTATGCAACTATCCTATTTCAATGTTACACAAAAGATTTTTAGAAAATATTATGAATTTAATTTAAAATTCCTTTTTTTCTTGCGATATTAAAAAAAATGAAATCGGTTTTACACCAAGTACTCACCACAAGTATAAAACCGATAATACTCACTTATTTTCTTTATAAACTGGATAGTCAGCCTTCACAAGTTGCTTCATTGTAAATTGATATTTGGATATTTATGCTATGCAACTATCATATTTCAATGTTACACAAAAGATTTTTAGAAAATATTATGAATTTAATTTAAAATTCATTTTTTATCTTGCGATATTAAAAAAAAAATGAAATCGGTTTTACACCAAGTACTCACCACAGGTATAAAACCGATAATACTCACTTATTTTCTTTATAAACTGGATAGTCTTTATAAACTGTAGCAAGTTCTTCTAATTCCATAGCTAAAGGAAAACTGTTTTGTTCAACATTAATATTTACTCCTTCTGGAAGTTCCTTTCCCATTTTCACGACATTTTTCAGGTTTGTTCGTAAAACTTTTAGACAACCGAAACAATTTATTTCACGAAAACTGTAACCAGGATATATTCTACCAAGTTCCTGTTTAACGCTTTCAATCTTGTCTGAAAAATTATGAAACTTAATCTTAAAATATTTTTTACATTAAATTTGAAATATGATTTATATTGTTATTCTATTAATTGAATCTAAAGTCGTCTTAAAATATTGTGAACCTTAGATCTAATTGTATCTAATGTATAAGAACGTGGTCTCGATTTTATCCAACTGGCGACTTGGGATCCGCATGGTCCCAGTTCTTTATATTGCGGTCTTGTAGATATATCCTCTCCAGACTTAAAACAATCCCACTTCAAAATATGTTAATATTATATTTTACATGAACATTCTAGAAACTACATTCAAGCAGAATTCAAATTTATAATATGTGAAAATTAATAAAATAAGTTGATAAGAATGATTTCTAATGTATTTCTAATAGTAAACAAAAAATCGCTGATGAAGGATATTTTTATATTTGTATATAATAGAAATAATACAAAACATTTAGTAATAAATTTCTTTATATGAAATATAAACCTACATCAATAAGAAGTTTATTTTCACAATCGTGAATGCTGATACATTGTAGATTCTATTTTAAATTTGGAAAGATTATACAGGCTTAATTAAATGTATATGCTAGGAACAATAAAAACTAAATGTAAATTAAAAATACACAATAAAAATATGAGTAACTGTAGAATTAATATTGTAGGATACACATCGTGAATGTTGATAATGGCTTAATTAAATATATATGCTAGGAACAATAAAAACTAAATGTAAATTAAAAATACAGTACTCATAAAAATATGAGTAACTGTAGAATTAATATTGTAGGATACACATCGTGAATGTTGATAAATCAATACAGTATTGAGTTATCAACATTCACGATACATATACTACATATTAATTCTACAGTTACTCATATTTACATTTTACTTTATTTTTTACATTTTACTTTTTATTGTTCCTAGCATATATATTTAATTAAGCCAGTATAATCTTCCCAAATTTAAAATAAAATCTACAATGTATACTATACTGTATTTATTTCCATATTATTCTTGTTAAAATTTCAAAGTATGATTGTGTGACCAGAAATATCAATTTATTTAAATCTATATCTGTAAATAATATAAATAAAATAAATTTTGAAAACAGAAAAATAAACTAACCTATAAATGTTTCATTAAATGTGCCGGATTTTTTTATATTATTTAATATACTTTTCATAACTTTCTTTTTCTGTTCAACAGATTTGCAATTAAATATCATGGTTGCTCTCAGTTCTCCTCCTCTTTTTATCTTTTTAATGAAATGAGTTTCAATATACTTGTACTCGGGCCTTATCCAATCATTATTCGGTTTTAAATATTCGGGAATTGTATCTTCAATCTTAAAAATAGCAGCATATTTTAATTACATCATTTCTATTATAGACTATATCTATAAATAAGATTGTTTTAACATTATAGGATAACTTCACATTTACCTTGTTATAGAGAACTCGAATCTGGATCTCTACAATCTTATCTCTTGGAAAGACAGACGGTTTAATAACGGAAGCCAAAGAGTTTTCAAATTTATGCAATTTTAATGCCAAAGCTAATCTAGAATCTACATTGTACAATTCTCTTACTTCTCTAGAAGTTTCAATAACTTTATATTCTGATATATAATTTTCTTTTTCTATCTAAAAAATATTTCATAATTTTAATAAAAATATTAAATAAAACTTTACAATATAAATTTCTTACTTTTGTTGTTTTGTTCCATTCATTATAGATATTAAAATATCCATAGCGATAATGAATCAGATCAAATGTAACACCAAGATATACAGCATTATAAAGTATAGGTAGAATTATACCCATTTTGAAATATTATCTGGTAAATAAAGGCAAGTATTAATAAAGCTTTCAATAAAAATAAATAAATAAATAAAAATCCATCTAAACTACTTTTGAGATAAATGGAATGACTTAGAATAAAGTATTTTGTATATTAAATTCTTCTTTATATAATATCGTATTTTTTCATCTGTGATACACTCAAAATATGTATTGTATTGGCAATTTTGATTAGATGTTCTAAAATTTTTTTTTAAAGTCAAAGTTTAATTACTCTACAGTAATTCTAAATTCATGATCATAATATTTTGACGATTGTCTTATTTTAATACATTTAGTTATAACTAGACTATAGTATTATGTCTATAGAATACTTATAAAAATATTTAACTTACTTTTTAAAATTATTGTATTGTATATATGTTTTAGAATACGTTATCTTTTTAAATGGGTTTAATGATAAAATATCAATGAGAAATAACAGATGAAAAAAGTTAATAAATGGAAATATGTTTTAAAAAATACAGTTATAAATTTTAATAATGATTAGATAGTGTGCGATTATAAATAAATAAATTAAAACTCATTTCATTAGAAAGATAGATAGAGGAGACAGTTGAGAGCATCCATGATATTAAATTGCAAGTCTGCAGAACAGAAAAAGAAAGTTATGAATAGTATATTAAATAATATTTTAAAAAATCTAATATATTTAATGAAGCATTCCCCCTTCAATTTTCATATAACTTTTGCAATAATGTACTTTCGATTTGGGAAAGTATTAAAATTTTAAATCCAGGACACTGGATTTAAAATTTTAATACTTTCCGATCTCGGACATTTTTGGAGAAATTCAATTCTCGGATTGAAAGATTTGTAATCTTGGGATTTTTTGCTTATATTAATATTAAATTCGTGACGATAACATTTTGACGATTCTCTTATTTTTATAGATTTATTTTAATCACAATTTAAATACAGAATGGTGTTTATAGGCTATTTATACATGAAGCATTCTTCATTTATAAATAATCTGTATATAATACTCCCTCCGTATCAAAATGATTGTCCGATTTATAAATTTGTATCAGATTAAGAAGATGGAGGTGGGAAGAGTGTTTTTAACACGTTACATTCTATAAAATAGAATTTTGATACTATATGTGGAGTCGATTTCTTTCTTTTTTCTAGAGCTATGGGGAAGAATCACAATTTGATGTCTGAAGAGAGAAATGCGATTCTACACGAGCTATTGAGAAACTTTAAAAATGAAAGACCTAAGCATGGCATTATAGCGGCTATCGTTAAAAAAACATGATGTGTCGGCCAAAACTGTTTCTGGGATATAGCAACGTGCCAAACGCTGCTATGACAGAGGAGAAGCCGCTAATGTTGAGACAAAAATTAAATAACATGTAATATAACGCCACATGCGCTGGTTAATTATATAAAAGTTAAATAAATGCTTATTATACTGGTATAGTTATATCATACTTTACATAAATTATGCTTACGCCTTGAAATTTATGATAAGAGTAGGTATAAAACATTATTTTTTAAAATGGGACAATCATTTTGATACAAATAATTTATGCAAATAGGACAATCATTTTGATACGGAGGGAGTATGTTGTTATTATAAGTACTATATCATAATCCTTGTCATAATCAGTTATAATATAAAACTAGAAATTCCCCGCTCATATTAAAAATTATTTCGATATAAATAATTTATGCAAATAGGACAATCATTTTGATACGGAGGGAGTATGATGTTATTATATTTATAAGTACTGTATCATAATCCTTGTCATAATCAGTTATAATATAAAACTAGAAATTCCCCGCTCATATTAAATATCATTGCTAATATTAAAGCACGCAAAGTTTCTGCGAAATAAATAAATGTTATAATTGAATAAATATTAAATGCCAGTGGTGGATTTTGTCTTAAGGGACCTGAGGCGTGAGGGATTTTTGGAACTCTATTAAAATAAATCGAATCGTATTCCTGGTGTTCATAGTTTATTATAAAATTATCGGGTTAATTGTACGGGTATTCTTGGATTTAGAAAAATTGTTATAAATAATAAATATTGTTAAAAATCGTAGTAATACATATTTAATTTTTTTGATATCATAAAACAAGGTGTCCCCTAAATTGCAGGGTCTGAAGTCTCCATCGTCTGTGCGAAATCCGCCATTGTTAAATACTATTATTTTTATTTTCTTCTCCACAGTATTATTTTAAATTTTGAAGAGCCTCAAAATTACTAGTTGTCTGGGCGTCACATTATATATATATATATATATATATTTATTTATTTATTTATCAAATATAAAATGCTAATAATCAACTATTAAATATTGTTTTATAATAATTCAATGCTAATAATTAATTAGTCTATATTTTGTTGGTTAAAATTTATTAAACAATAAAGAATCATTAATATTCAATATAAGTTAACTAAGCTTTATTTATTGGAATTGATTCATTAATATTTAATTATCAAATAAGTAGTAATTATAAATGAAAGAGAGATTATATTATTATTTAAATTTTAATTTTGTGGAATATATCATGGTCGGGTCGTGATAAAACTCGTAAATTGGTCTTCACACGAAACTGCTGAAATAATTCACCGATCAATAAATTTAGCCAAATAATTTGACTGGTTCTGTTTTTAAAAAATGAGAAAAGATTCGATATATTTCCCAATAAATTCTATTATAAAATCATTTAAGTGACAGTTCAGGTTGTTGACCATCGCCAAAGTCTCCTATGGATTCATATTAAATCGTTTGACTCATGGGAGAAATTCAATAATAAATAAAATAAATTCGAGAAAAAATCGAATTCATTATTCTGCGATAGAGAATTACGTTTGACTTTCACTTGCAATAATTTTTAATCTATTTTAAATGCAAACGTTTATTGTGTGACGTTAAAATTAAAAATTAATTATTAAAGTATAATCGAAAAGTTACCAGAATCATCTTTTGATTTTTTGGAATTTTTGGTCTCTATTAATGCTTTCATATGTATGCATATTGAATTTTATCTACTTATTTATTCTATTTTTATTTTAGAGTAAAAATACTTTATAACATTAAATATTAAATAGTATTCGACACTCTAGTAGTAGTAAAATAAGTTAAACTAGTGATGTTTCTCTTAAGATGTTTTGAAATCCTTTTATTAAATAGTTAAACATAGAAATTAAAATTAAAAATGAGAATCCCGAAAGTATATTAAAATGCAAATTTATTTAATATATAGAAATCATATAATTTTTACGTGTTTTGAAGCTTAGACGAAATAGAAACTTGTGCCTATATTCAAGTAGAGAAATAATTTATTTTTTATAAAAGAAGCAGTTACTTTACAAATTTGTCCTTTATTTTGGAATGATTTAAGAAACAGAATTAAAATATATGTCATCAAAGTTATCTTCAATAGCTTAATCTTTATGTTGAATGTTATAAAAATTTATTAAATTGTTATATAGTTATTACCAAAAAAATGCATAGAGTTAATTATTTTTCAAATTCGACTTTAATAGTATGATTATTCTGATGAATTTTATAAAAATCGCTTAAATAGTTCAACAATTTTAGAAATAAATCTTTCAACTTTGAATATTATCCATTTTTAAATGGTTGAAAGATAAAATCGGAAGGATGGAGATATTTCCGATAAATTTCATAAAAATCAAATAATTACTTCAGAATACAGTATATTAAAAGAGCACATCAGAAGTTGAATATCTGCTATTTTTAAATGGTGAATCTAGATACAGTCGATTCTCGTTATTCGCGGTAATACGTTCTGTAAATTCTTCGCGAATACTGAACCATTGTGCTTATGTTAAATATAGAGATATGTTCCTGCGAATCTATCTTTCCAACATTTTCATTCTTACTTTATGTGTGTTTTTCTGTTTAAAGACACCTTATTTAATGTGTATTATAGTACTTACAAATAATTATAGTATATGCAGTATACAGTACTATATACAGTATTATAATTACAGTAATATTTATTTAATTTTTCAAAACACTAAGTAGTAAATAAAATCTTATTTTTAATGAGTAGTTGTTTGATATTGCAGGATGTTTGACGTGGCAGCTGACACATTGTCTTCCTGAAGTGCGTTGAAAAACTGTGTCAGTCTGGTCTGCATCGCTTTTTGCTCAGATCTTGTAAAATCTCGGCGTAAAAGGTAAGTACTCAGGAAGTTAGGCGCCTAAATTTGAGACTACGTTCAAGCATAGGGACACATTCTTCTGGCCTGGTCTGCATCGCTTTTTGCTCAGATCTTGTAAAATCTCGACGTAAAAGGTAAGTGCTCAGGAAGTTAGGCGCCTAAATTTGAGACTACGTTCAAGCATAGGGACACATTCTTCTGTGGGACCTATGGACGATATAAACAGGCTTTTGGGCTACCTGCAGTCTGTAGAGTGAGCAAGGAGAGGTAATGAGACTTTTCCAGCAGAAAGACACGTTTGTTAACAAACAACTTCCTTTATTAGAGAGTTTACATTGGTAACAGTATTTTCGCCTCTCAGTGGGAGCCGCGAAAATCGATTTTGTGGTTACCAATAAATTTTCGCGAATAGTCGAATACGGAATTCGCAAATAACGAGAATTCACTGTAATTAAATGATGTGGAATTACAGATTACCTTTAATGGCCGAACTTCATTATCAAATTTCATGAAAATCTATTAATTAGTTCAAAATTTATTAGTAGGGGCTCACAAAGAAACACATGACGATCTTATAAGCTTCAATTCATTTTTCTTCGGAAAGTAGGTTGAAATCATTAATTAAATTTTATTTCTTAGGATAGAAATCATGTTGAAACACTAAAGGTATTATTCCGATAGGCACTTTTTATTTCTTCTGTTTATTGCATTTAATATAAAATTATAACAAAAACTATGAATAGGTCTACTATAAAATGAAAATACCTATATTGCATTTCTTTTATATTAATAATAAAATATTTACAAATATTGTAGTAACAACTTTATATTTTTGAATGTGGTTAAAGTAATGTATATATTCATAAAATAATAAATAATATTTTTCAATAATAATACTTTCTCCATCTATAATTCCATTTATAATATTAGCTATAATATCATTTTTAAATCATATTTAAATATCATCCTCGTGGAAATTTAATTTTTTTTAATAAAATTTAAATACATTACAGCTATATTTATAAATAACATTTTCCATAAGCTTGCAAACATATAAAAAAATATATTTTGATATAAAAAGTTTTGGTAAATTTTAATGATCTTTTTAAATTTCTACTAGATATTAACTGTTTGGAAATTTAGATTTTTATTGACTTTTCAAGAAAAAATTAAAATTCTAGTTATAAAGAATAATTATGCAGTTTTTTTTTTAATTTGATTAATTATGCATTTTTACTCATATTTTAATTCTTCTATTTAAAGTTATATTCAATATTCATAAATTATTTTTCATTGATATAATTATGAAAATTAAAAAAAAACGTATATACATTATATTATATTCATTCTAAATTATTCGGCATTTATAATGAAAAGAAATAAATTATCAAACCACTGCAATTGTAATTATTAAGAGGTATATAACAATTAATAAATTATTACAACTGTTTTAACAATTTATTGACTTTTTTTCATATTCAAAATCAGTTTATTTGGAAACCATGAAGTGATATAGGTAAAAAATTCAAAGTATATAATCGAGAATTTTAGTAACTTATTCGTAATCAACAATATTGTATGTAAATTATATTTTAACTTTGGGTAATATAAAATAAAGCCAAAAATAAATAAGAATTCAAAGATTAACAGCGATTTTACTAATCTATTAAAGTATTATAATGCCTATAATATGGTCGATAGATTCTTAAAAACACCGTGTTGTATGAAACCATGTTATACGAGATCTGGAGCCAATACAAAAAGGAGAGTTACGTTCCAAAACCAATTAAAACAAATAACTTTCTTTAATTCCACATAAGAAACTTAATGTTTATTAAGAATATTAATAACACAAAACACAGAGAAAGAAAAAAGATATACGAAAGAGTCCCAAAAAAACAATATACATCAAACAAAAAGAAAGAAAAAGTATACAGCTTATGTAACATTCATATAATAATTATATTTTCCGTTTAAAACGAGAATGTTTTTTTCTTTAACAATATCAAGCTCACTTTCTGAACTTTTTTCTGCTTTCTTCTGCTCTCTTTATAAAATCTGTATCTAACTGGCTACAAAACAATCGTTCCTTAACATACTGTATATCTGAAAAAATTTATAAATAAAAATGTTTTTCTTCTCTCAAATTCTTCTATTGAAGAATAAAAACTTGCGTTTTATCCAAGAACTGAACGTTTGGAACACAAAATACTTAATTTGTCGCTTATTAATTCAATTTCAAAATTAATTCAATTAACTCAATTTCAAATCGAAATCGAAAATAATCTGCGTATCATTCCTCTCACGGCAAACTAGCGAAATTGCAATTGAACTAGTGAAATACAGTGGTACCTCGCAATTCGACGTCCCGCATTTCGAAGGTCTCGCAATTCGACATTCGAATTTCGCGGGTTGGCGCATGCGCGTGCATGGAATTGTGTGATGCTATTTGTCAGTTCTTTTTGGGCTATGTTGATGCTTGCACGTGTTGTTTGTGTTAATTTTCAATTCTACATTTTTCAGAAAGTAAAGTGTATTGTTTGTGTTAATTTTCAATTCTACATTTTTCAGAAAGTAAAAAGTTGTTTGTATTAATTTTCAATTCTACATTTTTCAGAAAGTAAAAAAATTGCAATTATTATTATTTTTTTGAGTGAAATATAAGGATGGGTTGGGTTCACACAGAACTGAGCAGAGGAATAATTCCGAAAAGACGAACACTCGATGTGAGCGAAGAGATGAAGAAAAAAAAATTGTAGATAAAGTGCAGAAAGGTAGAACAATTAAAATGTAACTCGAGTATGGCGTTCCTAGGACAACTGTGGCAACGTTTTGCAACAGAGAGAGAAGATTGTGGGTGCTAGGGTGTCTGCTGGAAGACTTCCTTCCAACATCCCAGGGCTAATAAATTGTGTTTTATATAAAATAGTGTATTTTGTAATTTAATGTGTTAGACAATAGTAAAACACAAATAATAAAGTAAATAATATAGTGTATCTCTCTCACCTCACCCATTAGGGGAATGGGATGGGAACCGATAACGAATTAATCTATTTTACATAGTCTTATATGGGAAATATTCCCGCAATTCGACAGTTTCTCAATTCGACATTACTTCGGCGACGGTTAGTGTCGAATTGCAAGAGGAGTCCAACAATGAATTAATCTATTTTCCATAGTCTTATATGGGAAATATTGTCCCGCAAGTCGACAATTTCTCAATTCGCCATTACTTCGGCGACGGATTAGTGTCGAATTGCGATATTTCTCAATTCCACATTACTTCGGCGACGGATTAGTGTCGAATTGGGAGGCACCACTGTATAGATTTATAAAAATTAATGAAAATGTTTTGTGTTGTAGAAGAGTAAATGTAATTTTCTAAATGTGTTAGGTAAAAAGTGTATGGTAGAAATACCGTGTTATATGAGGGTTTCCGCAATTTTTAAATCGTGTTGGAGCGAAACCATATTATAGGAGGGCTAACTGTATAATACTTTAATACATTAATAAAAACAAGATTAGAGGATTGATATGCAATAACAATATTACTAAATAGCAATGTAATTTCAAGAGACATTGACAAAACTAGTTATTAGGAGTGTATTAATTTGGACTAAAAAATTATCAGAGAATTTCGGAAACTGAAAAGTGCAATATATAAACATTTAAATTTCCAGAATACTGTAATTTGATTTTTCAGTAAATGCCTAGAGAACTGTTTCGAAATAAATCAGCACAGTATAAATCGTTTGCCTTTTGCAACCTTTTTCAAAGGTAATAAATTTGAATTTAATTGCAAATTTACGTGATTTAATTATACTTCAAGTATTATGCAAATTGAAGTTTGGAATTTAAACAGTGCATAAACTTTATAATAAAAACTGCTTTCATAAAATAAACTACAGATAATTTTTTAAATTAAAAAATATCGGAAACAGAAAGATTTGAAGATTTTCCATATTATAATGAAATTTGATGATTTTCATATAAGATAATAGTATTGGAAAGATTATTTTTATTGATAAAAGATAACAGCGAAATGTGGATATGATAATGTGGATTGGATGTGTGGATATTTCTTTTGCAGTTCAAACCACTTTACCAATTTATATAAATAGGTATTATTAGAAAGGGCTCATCCTCAAATTTCTTCGGCAGCCAAAATTTTTTTGTCGTTATTAATAATTTAAAAATTAATGAGTAAAATTAAAATTGTAGTTTATATTATTGCCAACAGATGGCGATAAGTGTTAGCAATATAGGGATATCGCTTAATTATAAACTGTGGGGCACTCCCCACTAGAGGGCGCTAGTCTATGGCAAGGGGGCGCATAAGAATTAACAAAAACATCATTTTTAGACAAACAAACAAAAAAAAATAAATTCAAATTGGTGTCGAAAAAAAAATAAATGAACAAAAGGTTTATGAATATAGTACACATATTCACGTACCCAGAAACTTTCTGATGTTGTTATTTTAAATACAAAATATTGATCTCGTTTAGTTATTGAAAGCGAATAGCGATATCTTCAATGACACTCCGATTTGAGAGAATTTTTACTGAAAAAGCAGCCCATCCATCGCATTAAATATTATGTTGTATTAAACATGTATTCTATTTTTCGTTTTTTGTAAGATTTGTTTAATTGTATTAAAAATTTTTACACCATAGTAAATATATAGTTTTTATGTATAAGAACTTTATGTATATAAAATATGGTATATTGTTTTGTAGTATTAAATTGCAAGTAGAAAGTATTTATAAAATTAGACTGCTGTGAAAATTAGGGGTATTCCAATTTTTTATGAAAAAAGGGGCGCAGACAAAGAAAGTTTGGAAAGCATTGGCTTAACTGATTTCTTAACACTCCCGATATTTGTCACGATGACGTCACGTCGTAGCGATGATGATGCCATTTTCGATGTCACACATTGTTACATCATCATGACATCAGTATTCAATAGCGTTTATGACGTAGTTCATTGTTATGTCACGATGGTGCTGTTGCGTCATTACCCCGGTGAAATCCATTCAAATCCTGTTGATTAGTCGGCCGGATTGGCCGCGTGGAAACGCTTCGGCTTTCCACTCTGGAGGATTCGGGTTCGAATCCCGGGTCCCACCCCTTGAAAATATTTATCATGGGGCGGATTCGAGTCTCGGATCCCACCCCTTGAAAATATTTATCATGGGGTCTCGGCCCGGCCCGTCGATCCCCGTTCTCCACAATCCGGCTGACCCCTCCGCAGCGGTGGGCAAAGTCCCGTCGCTCAGTAATGAGCACCAGTCTCAGTAGCAAATACACAGCCTCGTCGGCCGGATTGGCCGCGTGGAAACGCTTTGGCTTTCACTCTGGAGGACCCGGGTTCGAGTCTCGGGTCCCACCTTTTGAATATTTATCATTGGGTCCGGGCCCGGCCCGTCGATCCCTGTCCTCCACAATCCGGTCTCGGATCCCACCCCTTGAAAATATTTAACATGGGGTCTCGGCCCTGCCCGTCGATCCCCGTTCTCCACAATCCGGCTGACCCCTCCGCAGCGGTGGGCAGTCTGTGGAAGGGCTTGTTTCGCCCCGTCACATAGTATTCTACTAGAATGTAGTGTGGCGTCATCTGTTGACAAAAAAAAATACACAGCCTCTTGTGTCTCCGCTCCCTCTGTGGACGGAGGCAATTTTCGGCCCTTAAAGGTCGCTTCGGCGACACAGTGCACGAGATACGAATGTGGCCTTACTTATTAAAGGTCGCTTCAGCGATACAGTGCACGAGATGCGAATGCGGCCTTCTTACCCCTAGGCCAGGCAATTCGTTCGCTACGTGGATCAGAGGAATGGTCAGGCGAGTCCGCACCCCTAGTTGCAGGCAATGATTAAGCCGAGATTATTCTCGCATATTAAGCAAAGCTGTCACGATGACTTTACAAAATACAAATAAATGACGTAATAATGTGTGACATCGTGATTTATTAATGTTTTGTGACATCATCAGTATGGCGATGATTATTAACAATTTAAAAATTAAGAAAAAAATCATATTAAAATTATAGTTATTCTAAAGAGAAAAATTCCGAGGTATCACAGTAACCTAATAATGGCAGCCAGCCAACAATTCTTTATACGTTTTCAGTGGAGTTTTCCCAGTGATATTCCAAGAATCACTGTGGATCCCTGATAGGAGTTACCGATTCAGTTATACGAGAAAGAAATGAATATCAATTAGACATTACCTGATCATATAAATACGCGCGTAATGTCTAGTTGTTATTTTTAACTATTTTTTTTGTAAAAGATGACTTTGTATATTATTCATATTTTTGTGTCGTTTCCAAAATTTCTCAAGAATTAAACATTATCACCTTAAGTAAGTAATGTTACATATTTTTTTTTGGACAAACTGGCAGTTTTTTTTTTTTTCATAATCTTACATAAGTCTCCTGTATATCTGGAGATAGATAGAAAAAATATTTGAATGAAATATTTTTATGCTAGTGTAATTACTGATAAAATACTCTTTTCATCGATTAAACGTAATTACGTAACTTTCATCAACCCACACCAAAAATTATTGCAATTCAAGATGTGTGCATAGAAACAGAAAAACTAACATTGATATAAGATTCAAAAGCGTTGCAAAATTTTTAGAAATAGAAGAATGAAAATTTTAATTTTATTTGTTAGATATCATAATACAGTCATATCTCGGTTTAAGTCGTTTCGATTTACGTCATTTTCGACTTTAACGTCGGTTTTTTGTTAATAATAATGGGAAAAATAAAAGTCTACTAAAGATTGAGTCTCACAGGTGCAAAAAAATGCGATGTAAATACGCCGATGTATCGATGCTGATGATATTACTTCCGCTATATGGTTAGACACTATGTCTTTACGCCGAAGTTGACTTTTGTTCTACTTTCTATTCTGCGTACAAGAGTACGTTGACTATTCATCCAATCAGGGTATGAGCTGGTTGTTGAAACTTTTTTTGTTCTCTGAAACGATATATGTCAAGCATTCAAATAGTTCTATTAGATTTTGAATTTTGCGACTGCAATATCATGATATTCAATAAATTTATGAATGAAGCCATGGATAAATAAAGAATTCTTGAGTTTCCCTATCCATGTTGAATCAACTAACTTCAAACGACGTCACATTAATTGGCCTATAGCCAATCGACACCGTGTGTTTATGCCGCATCATACGTTTTCGGTTTGAGCATCGGTATACCCGACGTTTTGTGTGCGACCAGTGCCGGATTAAGCTAGTGCGGGGCCTGTAGTATATGTTAAGAAAGGGGCCTTATATTAAAATAAACAATAAAACAACGCAAATATATTTAAACATATACATTTTTAATTTGCATAGTAATTATCATTATCAAGAATAACAACAAAGTCAACATTAAATATTAATTTTTCTACATTTAGCATGATACATGTTGATGATATAGGATGTATTCATTTCACACAGAAGTTTTTTTGTCAACAGATAACGCCACACTCCATTCTGGTAGAAACAAGCCCTTCCACAGACTGTCCACCCCTGCGGAGGGGTCAGCCAGATTGGGAGGACGGGGATCGACGGGCCGGGCCCGGACCCCATGATAAATAATTTCAAAGGGTGGGATTCGAGATTCGAACCCGGTCCACCAAGTGGAAAGCCGAAGCGTTTCCATGCGGCCAATCCGGCGGACAATTAATGAAGGGGACAGACGGATTTGAACCATGTGCAGAAATTTATGTTCAGAATCACACTAAGTCACCCTCTTATACTTTTTCTCTCACATTTTCGTGATACCAAATGAAAAGGCGACAATTAATGAAGGGGACACACGGATTTGAACCATGTGCAGAAATTTATATTCAGAGTCACACTAAGTCACCCTCTTATACTTTTTCTCTCACATTTTCGTGATACCAAATGAAAAGGAGCTAAAAATGGCATAAATCATAAGATCATTGGTTTAACGCTCGTATTAGATGACCAAAAATTATATACATATTTATTGGCGCGAGCCCCCTAAAAGCGCGGGGCCCGTAGCATATGCTACTTTTGCTACTATGTTAATCCGGCACTATGCGCGACGCATTTACATCAGCATATTGACGCTGCGTTTTACGCCTGTGAGGCCCAGCCTCAACGTCAGTTTATGCAACTTTACGTTACGTCAATCAACGAACATATTAAAAAATTTTTTAAATCTCTTAAAAACCAATAAGAAATGCAAAATACATAAAACTGAATATTAAAATACTCAAAATAACTTATAAAATTAATTTAAAAGCTTAGAAATATTATTAGCGACGTTACGGAATTATTATTTTTTGATCAACAGATCGTGCCATTGCTACTTTCCATTCTATTAGAATATTAAGTGATGGGGCGAAACAAATTTTTCCACAGGCTGCCCACCCCTGCGGAGGGATCAGCCGAACTGTGGAGGATGGGAATCGATAGGCCGAGTCCGGACCCCAAGGTAAACATTTTCAAAGATTGGGACCCGACACTGGAATCCAGGTCTTCCAGAGTGAAAAGCCGAAGTGTTTCCGCGCAGTCAATCTGGCCGACTCGTTACGAGCTTATTTTTAAAAATTTTATTCGACTTAACTGGCGAGTCTTGGAACGAATTAACGACATAAAGCGAAGTATGACTGTAATGATATGTATAAAAATTTATTAAATGATTGCTTACTTTTAGCCAACTTTTCAGCTAGAAATGAGGCTTATGAGATCACCTTGCTATCCAGTTGTCTGTGCACTCACTAATAATTTTTGAACTAATTAGCAGATTTTCATAGAATTTGGTAATGATGTTTTACCGTTAATACTTCCCTCGACTAAGCATTATATAACCGTCTAGATGCAATCATTTAAAAATGGTGAACGTTCAAACTTCTGAGATCTTAATCTACTCATTTAATTTTTATGAGATTAAGCAAGATGATGATATCACTAAATATGATCTCGATGACACATCAATTAAGTTTTCATCTATAATCGTTTAAAAATGGCAGAGATTCAAACTTGAAAAGTTTCTCACTAATAACTTTTGAAAATACGATTAATTTTTATAAAATTTAGCAGAATGATCAGTCTTTTAAAGCAAGAATTAGAATTAATATTAATTAGCCTTGTAAAGTCATCCGTTTAAAAATGGTAGATATTCATTATTTTGACGTTACCGTGTAATAAAAGATTTATTTAGATTTTTATTTCGTATTGATTTCTCTGAAACGGTCTTTCTTCGTAGATCGTCTGAAATGGCCATCGCGGAAAAAATGATAAGTGGTTATAGCCACTTAACCTTTTTTTCTTAACAGATAATGTCACTTTTCAATCAGTGGTGATTACTAGATGACGGGCTATAACAACCATGCCACAAGCTTCTCACCTCTGGGGAGGGGTCATCGAAGAACTGGGCCCGAACCCCATAAACGAAGTTTCCAGGGAGTGGTGACTTGAGAATTGAGCCCGGGTCCTCTAGAGGAGAAAGCCGAAGCGTTTCTTCGTGATTAATCCGACTGACAACTATTTACCTAGTAAAAGTCCTCATACTTCTTTTTTTTGGTGAGGTTTAACGCCACTTTCCACCCGTCAGGAAGAGGATGAGGTTCAATAAACTGGGTTCTGAGCTCTTAAGAGAAAAACTCTGGCGGTGTGCAACCAGGAATTGAACTTGTCCCCAAGAATGGAAGTTCAACACGCTTTCATCGCAGTCATGTAGCCGACTGCCTTTCCCCTCTACCTTTCCTTTGTTTCTAAAAACATTTTATTTTTCTTTTTACTATTAGACGGATTAAAATAGTGGAAATTTATGGCTTACTTGCATTGCTTCTGTAGCTTTTAGAACGCAATATATAATATATAGTATTGGCTTCTAAAAGCAGTAGAAGACATATGCAGAGCGTAGGTTATAATAAGGCAATATAGGTAGGCCTCGATTAGTGCGAATAATGGGTTCCGCGAATTTCTTGCACTATTCGAAGTATTAACTATATGTAAAATATGGTAATTGGTTCTTGCTTTGTGAGATTCTGACCATTAGCCAACCTCATGATGAATAATCACAATACTAACTGTTTAAGAAATATTTATTTTCATATTTTTTACATCTTTGTTCATTTAAATCAGCCATTCTCAACTTGCGGGCCACATGTTGCCCGGCAAGCTTTTATGTGCGGTCGAGAAGGCAGTCATGAATTTAATGGAATTGCAAAATTTTTTCCCCACGTGCAAGAAAAAATATTCTGATATTGAAATTTTTTTTAAATCTTGAAAAATTAGAATTTTCCTAATTTGCTAGGTCCTTCTTGATGCACTCAAAATTTTTTCACGTGACATCAACAAGTTGCCACTGCTGATATAGCATGTTGTGGCCCGCTTAATGTATCAAACAAATGCATGTGGCTCGGGAAAAAAAAAAGGTTGAGAACCGCTGATCTAAATGAATAACTTACCAGGATTGCATCTCAAACCATCATCAAACCAACCGCCAATTTTGTTAAGCCATGGCCACCACAATCCCCGGATCTGACGCCCTTAGACTTTTACTTGTGGAGTTATGTGAAGCAACATGTGTACAGTGAACGTATCAATGACATTAATCATTTAAAACAGAGAATCACAGAAGTTATTCACTCTGTTACACCAGATGTCCTTAGCTGTGTGTGGGAAGAACTTGAATATCGTTTAGATGTGGGTAGGGCAACAAATGGAAGCCACATCGAACTGCACTGAATAGATATGAAACTGTATACAGCAAAAGTATCAACGACATTAATCATTTAAAACAGAGAATCACAGACGTTATTCACTCTGTTACACCATTTATTCGGTGAGGATTTCACATTTCTATCTTGTTTCGTTGATTTCCTGTGACTGGTCAAAAGTGCACCATGACTTTACGGACACATTGTATAACTATTAAATATAAAGATTAGATCTCTCTAATAGCATACCACTACATGATCACTAAGCCTAATCAAAGTTTAACTTAAATATATTATGGCTAAATAAGGTGTAATGTAAGCTATAATCAATAGAAAATTAGAGAGAGATTAAAAAAATTAAAACTTTTCAATATGAAATCTGAAATTCAGTAGTTTAACGAAATAATATACAGGTAGGTCTTGATTAGTGTGAATAATGGTTCCCTGAATTTCTTGCACTAATCGAAGTATTAACTATATGTAAAATATGGTAATTGGTTCTTGCTTTGTGAGATTCTGACCATTAGCCAACCTCATGATGAATAATCACAATACTAACTGTTTAAGAAATATTTATTTTCATATTTTTTACATCTTTGTTCATTTAAATCAGCCATTCTCAACTTGCGGGCCACATGTTGCCCGGCAAGCTTTTATGTGCGGTCGAGAAGGCAGTCATGAATTTAATGGAATTGCAAAATTTTTTCCCCACGTGCAAGAAAAAATATTCTGATATTGAAATTTTTTTTAAATCTTGAAAAATTAGAATTTTCCTAATTTGCTAGGTCCTTCTTGATGCACTCAAAATTTTTTCACGTGACATCAACAAGTTGCCACTGCTGATATAGCATGTTGTGGCCCGCTTAATGTATCAAACAAATGCATGTGGCCCGGGAAAAAAAAAAAAGTTGAGAACCGCTGATCTAAATGAACAACTTACCAGGATTGCATCTCAAACCATCATCAAACCAACCGCCAAATCAAAACCAAAATGTTCATCATCTAAATTAATAATCTACCAGGAATTGCGTCTCATAGCATCTTCAAACCAACCGCTAAATCGAAGCCGCCAATTCTGGGTCGAGTGGATAGTCCGATTTGCGATTAAGCATTGCAGCTTTATTGAATCAGTAAATTAGTTCCTAATGGAGCAAAGTGTATCCATTGATCAAGAGGCACAGCAATGACTCTAAGCCAAGTTCAGTAGTCACTGACTGACTCTTATTACCAGTCATTACAGCCAAAATTCAATTTGCTGTAACTTTGGTCTTAAGTTAAATATTATTAATCTGACAATTGCATTTGAGAAAAGTATTCAATAGGATAGAATGCCAAATTTGAACTTTCATATCCAATTAATAATAAAGCAGTTTAAAAATTGCAAAAATTGACAAAAAAGCATCATTTTTCTTCTTCTTTTATGCAGACACCTCTAAAGGTCACATTGTTTAACCGATAGCAATGAAATTAGGAATATAGATGTTTCTTATTTTACTTGAGGTCCCCTGAAAATTTGAGCATAATCGGGTCAAAACAAAGGGAAAAGGAGATCCGATTTCCATAAATGCCTCTACGTATCGCATTGCTTAATCGATTTTGACCAAATTCAGAATATAGGTATAGCATAGTTCATTTAAAATCATCAAAAAATTTTGGCCCAGTTGGGCTAAAATTAAAAAGTGTAGAAGACGATGTTTTCTTCTCTAAAAATGTCTCTATCATCTAAAAAATAAATGTTAAAAACATCTCATATGTAAAAAAAATAAGCCAAGTACAGTATTACCGAAACAGGATATTGTAGACCTTTGTTAGTAAGACTCGCATTAATTGAATATTTACTCGCACTAATCGAATATCGCATTATTTGAACTCGCACCAATCGAGGTCTACCTGTACAGCACAATAGTCGATATCTGCCATTAATTTAGTAACTGAGCAGTTTTGTTGCAGTCTTGTACAACAATCATGTGGCCATTATGATCCAGTGAGATTGCCCAGTTACCGAAGACATGATCATAGTAATCCAATGATATCAGCCAGCTAACATATCATGTAGTGTAGTCACTATAACCTAATGAGGGTGCTCAAATTGCGTTAATCTTCCATCTTGGATTTTATTTAAGCAAATTACAATATATAAAATCAATTCCTAATAATCTATATCTTTAAATCTTCCTGTGTAAATCCCCTAACAAATAAAAGTTGTTTCATAAAAAAAACCATTCAGTCGTTCTTGCATAATAAGTGAACATATGCATTCAGATATTTCAGATTTACATAAATTGTATAAAAAATTTTTTAATAATTTCTGGGGTTCAGTGTGTCAGTTCTAATCTGCAATGTCCAATTTGGCACAAGTGCCATAGGTTGGCCACCACCATTTTAGCATAGTTGACATGATCAGCATAATTGATTATAGCTTAAATGTATAGTTGCAGGAATTACTGCTTCAGTCAGTATCTAGTTGATAAATTAACTATTTTATAGCACTAATAATCTGACCAATAAAATTCTATAAACTTTTTAATACAAGAAACGTTTTCGGCTTTTTTTATGCCGTCCTCAGCTCTTACAGTGCATTTAAATTGCAGAACAAATTATATTAGAACAAAAATGAAACAGTACAATTTTAGAATAAAGAACAGGAAAAATCGAACAGTTAAATTTTTAAAAGTTCATTCATATTCATTATAAATCTTTCTAAATTATTTAAAATTAAAAATTAAAATAACATAATGATAAATAAAATCAACACTAAAACATAATTAACACTGAATTTAAGTCCTAGAATATCTCCGTTGCATTAAAGATAGACTTCATGTATCGTTATTGGACTGAAGAACTTCCCCCAATGAGAATTTCCAAGCTTTGGAGATATTTGTCTGTCTGTTGTTTATAACTGATCCTTCTTTACTACCTTCATATATTTGTATTTCTTCCACCGCATACAATTCACTTACATTGTCTATTTGTTTTATCACTCTACTATCCTCCCATTTTATTTTCACATTTCGCTCGTAAGCTCTCCTCACTAACGCAGTCGTCAAACAGGCATTTTTCACATCCCTTTTATGCTCGTTAATCTTACTTTTTAAGTTCCTAGATGTTGCTCCTATATATATTTCTTTCTGACCATATTCTAGGTTTTCTATTTGTATACTCCTGTGAGTTCCTCTTGGCTGTACATATCTTTCACATTTTTAAGGAGACTAAATATCATTGGTGGTCTCTTGTAGGCAGGTCTTCTATCACTTATTTTTACAATTTTATTTGTTGTCCTAAACTCTTTTAAAGTCTCTGGTAATACAACGTAGTTAATGTTTAATTGGCTTTCCATTACTTCTCTTTTGGCACTCTCGCTCTTAATCTCTCTAGTTGCTTCTTTGTTTTCTTTTTATTTCTTTGAATAGCTTGTCTATTAAATATTTATTGTTGCCATGCTTCTGGGCTTATTCTCTCTATCTCTTCTTTTAATAACCTATCGCTACTACAATGCATAAGTTCTCCACTTATAAGCAATCTCAAGGCTGTTTTCTTGTGGTGCCATTTATCATTTGATCACTCAGGTATAACCTTTACCACTCCTCATTTTAATAGACACACCCTTTTACACTCCAAGAAAAATGAAATTTGATATTTAATATTTGATATTTTACTATAACTTTTTTACTTTTTAATTTTTTGGCAAGAAAAAATTGGATTTTGTTGTCCATATGCTGTAATCTGATATCGTTTTTTAATTTTGGATTAAGGATCAAAAGAAAAAAATATGAAAGCAATTAGGCCTAATTAGAATATATAAACAATGTATAATTTTTCAAATTATTCATGATTTTGGCATTGGATTTAAAAAAATGTTTATATATTTACATTCTTAACCTTTTCTGCTCCAATGACTTGGTAGCCAAGACAAAATTTAAAACTTAATAACTTTGTAATTTTGCGTAAATCGAGAAAAAATGGTTAAAATCTCATTCTATCACATTTTCCATATTTTAATAGTTTTAATTACCCCTTTAATTCGTACCCAATCCGAATTAATTATAATTGTGATCTCTGCACCCCCCAAAATCAAGAACAATTTGTCCGACTTCAAAATCATGTTCCACATTTCCTTCAGATTTTATCCTTCCTTCTTTTGTAAGACCATGGAACAATTTAATGGATTTTTTTATGGATTTAGCATACAGGTTATGCCATTGATGATGATTTTGATGAAATATATTTTAATTATTCCAAAATAAAAGACATGTTCGGAATATAAGCAATTAGTTCTTTCTAGAACTGCTTCTTTCATTTTTATGAAGTATATATCTATATAATCTTTTTGAATATGATCCGAAAACATTTAAAAATTTTTTATCAAGAGCGTTTTGAATTTAGACATAGAGTTTAACATCATTTTTATAAAAATATGTTACATATATTACATGATTTAGAAATTTTAAAAAGATGTAAATAAGTGTATTTTTATGAAATTTTACTTTTCATCCTGTTTGCTTTCTATAAACAATATTTAATTTTTTTAATTTTTTTTTTTCAAATAGAATCATAAAAAAGCTGATAAAAATTTAAGTATAGTAAGTTACATTTTTATAATTAAAAAATGACGTATTTTATGCTTTTAAATAGAATATATGACAAGTTTTATGGTGAAGAAAGGAGTTTACTGATAATATTCGCAGTTTATCTAACTAACAACTAAGGAGAAGAGCGAGATAGAAATTATAAAAGTAGTTTATTCAAAATTTTTCTATTACTATACTAAGAATTCACGCCTTCTTAAAAAAATAATAGCTTCTTATCTGATTAAATTCTTGAAAAACTTATAGCTTCTATATAAAATGAAAATAAAGATGTTATCTTAATATATATGAGACAACGAATTGTTTCATTTATGTCAAGTGTAGTTTTTATTTTTTTACTGAAAATGGCGAGAAAATAGTCGCTTTTTAAAAAATAAATACATTAATATTTCAAATATCATTCAACGACAAACAGTTCTAAAATTTAAAGTTTCGAATGGCTACTATCTTATAATGATATAAAAATTAATAAATAATAATTTGTCTAATAAGTAATGATCCCATAAAGTTTAAATGCGTTAAGATATTTGTTTATCGGAAGTTTAAAATCTTATAAAAATTTCATTTCAGTATTCATTTTTTATAAAATGAGTTGAATGCCATATCATTATTAGGGGAAACTGGTCCAAAATGATCGCCTTAAGCAAAAACCCAAAAAAAATCAAAATAAGTTGTTATTGGATTAATTTTTTTTATATATTTTGAAAGACTAGTCTTCCGACTGTAAAATATCTTAAACACTTCGAGGATTATTCATCGAAATAAGAGAAAAAATAAAAATTCGAGACCTATGCCAAAGGATCATTTTGTATACCCCCTGTCCAAAATGATCCCATAGAGATCATTTTGCCGCAGAGACTTACAATTAATAAATAATTGCATTATTTATTTATTAATTGTAAATAAAACAGTAGGTAAAAACACAGCAAAAACAAGTTTTATAATAAGATGTTATTCCATGTTTATGGAAGTAAAAGAAACATCAGTTAACTAAAATTCTGTTACCTTAGGTCCCAGACATTGATTTTCATGATTAGAATTGCAAAAAATAGATATGTGATAAACACGTGACTTGATAGAATTATTCTCAGAGAAATCAGACTTCAGTCAAAATATTTTTATTTCCATGTTCACAGTATGTAAAAAACCTTTTTTACATTTCAGAGATTCTCCCTCATTAACTGCTTTTACACTAACAAAAAAGAGCCTTTTCATAAAATATTATGAAGATAAACAACCCACATCAGACACTTCAGAATCTGAATCACTACTATTTTCTGTAGCATTAATAATTAATGATTCCACTTGTTGTTCGATAATTATTAATAACTAATGGTTTTACTTGTTGTTCGATAATTCCATCTGTTTCCCAATATAATTTTTCTAGTTTAATAACATGGTCAATACATTTCTGTCAATTTATTGGTGAGCTCTTTATAATTGCTGAATCAGTTAATTTTTCAACATCTTTGAGTTTAAAAGTTGTGTTTTCTCTTCTGATATCTTCCTTTACTTGTGCCCAAATTAGTTCTATTGGATTTAAGTCACAGTGGTAAGGAGGTAATCTGATAATGCTGTGTCCATTTTGAGATGCTATTTCATCAATCACATATCTTTGTTTTTCTTTCTTATGTTGTTTCACTATTTCATATAAATCATGTTTAAGCATGATCAGAGAGCAAGAAATTCCATGACAATTGAGCCATTCTATCATTTCAGCTTTTCTAGATGTTGATGTTGGAAGTTTTTCTTGCAACATGCTATGATAAGGTGCATTATCCATTATGATGACAGAATTATTAGGGATGTTTGGTAATAATTGTGATTGGAACCAATGTTTAAATTTATTTCCATCCATTTCATCATGATAATTTTCGGAGTTAGTGCCAGATCGGAATAATAATTTTGCGTTTTGTATAAAGCCACCCTCACCACCTGCATGTAACAAGATAAGACGTCGATCTTTCCCAAGAAGTAATTTTCGACCCTTAACAGATAAATTATCATGCCATTGCTTTTGCTTAGAATGATTCTCGTTTACCCAGGTCTCATCTAAATATACAAAATTACTTAACTTTTCTCTAAAATGGTGTATCTGTTGTAAATATCTGTGACGATGGGCAACTACATCTGATCTTTCTATGAAAAACGATCTGTTATCAATCTTGCCGTATTTGAAATGAAATTTATTTTTCATTATTCGACGAAGCGATCTTTCGCTTCCTTTGTAGTTTATTTTCTCTCTTACACGTACTAAAATTTCCGTTACGGTTGGACATTTATTTTCTCTGAAAATTTCTGACACAGTTGCCCAAATAACAAAAAGATCAAATTCGTCGACATCAATTAATGTGGATATCTTTGGTCGTTTTTTACCTGGGGTTCGAATTATTTCTTCCGAATCCGGTGTAGTTCTGTCAACAATTATTCTTCGACAGGTTGAATATGATACGCCTGTTGCTTCGCTGGTCTCTTTAATAATTGCATCGTTACTATCTCCATATTTACTTTCCTTTAGATAATTAAAAACATTAAAAATAATCGTTCGAGCTTGACTATTTAAAATTTTTCCTTGAATAAACATACTACGATCACAAGTAGACGCCATTACGGTATAGTAAGAGGAACTCTGGGTAAATCCAGATCACTGCAGTAGATAAGGACATACAACACGCATGCGTCATTTTCCTTTTTCTTTCGTACATTGCAATCTAAACTTCTAATGAAATCACTATGCCACTTCTATACTAAACTGGAAAAAAAGAAGAATTGTTCATAAATTTTAGCAGAAATCGTCGAAAGCTCGAAATATGGGCTTATTGTTTGGGACAGATCAGATTTAAATTTAGTGTATGAGCTATTGTTATTGCTGATGTAGATTAAAGTTAAGTAAAAATTAAAGTTTCATTTCCTTCACACTCAGATAAAAATAAGATTCTGTAAAATGGCATGTAAACATTTATTATTATTATAAATTCATTTTTCACTTCAAAATATTATGCCAATGTTTTTCACTTCTACTATAATAATAATAAATAAACTGAATTATAATAAAAGGTTCGTTGAAAAATTTTCTGTTATGATCGTGTTTTTCTTGTTATCTTTATCAAATATGTAAATTTTTATTTTACCCTGTGTCAAAATAAGCTGAACATTAATGAAATAAGGAAACTGAGCTTATAAATGTAAGATGTTTTCATTAATAAAAATTTCTTGTAAAAATAGAAAAACAACTTCTTCAATATACAAACATCGTAGAAAATAGAGGAATTAAAACTGAATATATTTTTCATGGAATGTTAGCAACAGATTAAAACAGTAAACTAATTGATCTCTATTTTATATTTGTTTAAATTTTTGAAATAATTTAAATAAATAACAGTAATTTAATATATATATATACTTTAAAAGAAGTATAAAAATAAAAAAAATATTTTGTTTATATATTTCATAAAGCAGAATAAATAATAGCAACAGTTTTATTATATTTACTGTATGTAAATCAAGTAAGGCCTATGCTCTAAATCATCACGTTATATATACAGAAGCAGAATAAATAATAGCAACAGTTTTATTGTATTTACTGTATGTAAATCAAGTAAGGCCTATGCTCTAAATCATCACGTTATATATACAGACATGGGTAACTTTATTTAACGTAGTAGCGCATATCATAACCTTAGAGATTGGAGAACATGGTCTAGTTTAAAGAAAATATCAAAGAAATTTTAAAAGAAAATTTTACTGCCGTCTCGAATCTCTTCAGAGGTATTATTCAAACAGTAATCTGAAAAAAAGCGAAGCCAAAATTGTAATGCTCAAAGGAAATTTCACCCAAACAGACAGAATAAAAATTCAGCCAGCACATATAACTGTTATCAGCAGCGCAAATCTAATATTATGGATGAATATGAAATAATCATCCAGTATTTGCTATTTGATCAGAAATATTTCTATATGTCCTCATTGGATATCGCGATTTCCGATCTCGCAATAAGTCCCCAGATGTTGTATTTGTTGGTAAATAATAGTTCAATAATCTATACAAAGTACATTTAAAAAGTAACACTGCATTGGATATCGCGATTTCAGATCTCGCAATAAGTCCCTAGATGTATTATATTGTATTTGTTGGTAAATAATAGTTCAATAATCTATACAAAGTACATTTAAAAAGTAACATTAAAAGTAAGTTTTAATTAAATTAATTAAAATTAAAAGTAACATTAAGTAAATTTAAAAAGTAACATTGCACTATATAAGGAACAGATATGAAATTGTCCTTTATCTGTACATTATTTATTTCATGTTGGGAAAAATAAGTGTGATATTATCATAATAATTCGTTTAAGACAATAATAAAGTCATTTTTATAAACCTAATCATAATTGCATTTTATGGTACGTAAAAAACTGAGATTATTTGAATTTTGTAAAAATGCATCGTAAATATATAAAACGCTTAATGCTTTATTAAAAGATGATGGAACTTCCTCTAAAGAACTTAATACTGTATAATGTAATATTTACATTTTTGTTGTTGGTTTAAAAAAAACTCGCTCTATATTATACAATACTTGATTTTAGACTTACAATAAGATCAGCATAATTTCATTAAAAAAATTAAATGAGTAAATGCAATAATTTCAAAATATATTATAGATAATTTTAAAATAAATTTTACATATATACAGTGAAACCCCGATTTTGAAACTTTTCGGGGACCGGCCCGAAAAGTCGAACTTAGCTCTTCCAGAGACGGGTTCCGACTCCGTATCACGTGATTGCCAGCTACGACGGAGAAGGTGGAAGTAAGTTAACTTTTAAACTAAAATATAATTATGATGGAGAAGGTGGAAGTAAGTTAACTTTTAAACTAAAATATAATTAGGACGGAGAAGGTGCAAGTAAGTTAACTTTTAAACTAAAATATAATACGAAGGCGGAGAACGTGGGAAGTAAGTTAACTTTTAAACTAAAATATAATGCGTATATATAGGAAAATAACGATAAATAAATAATAGAGTGCATAATAAAGTAGGACGGAGACGGAGAACGTGGGAAGTTAAGTAACTTTTAAACTAAAATATAAGGAGAACATGGGAAGTAAGTTAACTTTTAAACTAAAATATAATACGTTATATATAGGAAAATAACGATAAATAAATAATAGAGTGCATAATAAAGTAGGACGGAGACGGAGAACGTGGGAAGTTAAGTAACTTTTAAACTAAAATATAATGTTAGCATATAGGAAACGATAAATAATAGAGTGCATATAAAATAAAAATAGGACAGGTCAAAGTCAACTTCTTCAAAATAGTATAAAAAAATTAGTGGGAGTATGGTAAAATATTTAAAAATTTGATGTTCATTCAATTCAATTTAATTTTTAGCTTGGAATAAAGATCGTAGACAAAAGTAAATGTAGAAAATTACAAAAGCATAAAAATGTTGCATGTATTACATTATCAATTTTCCAAAATTATTACATTCATTTTATAATACATCATAAAAATGAATGTAATAATTTTGGAAAGCTGATTTTTAGAATTAGCTCTTACTTGTGAAGTTTCAGAATATTTTCAGAAAAATATTAAAAAGTTATAAAAATGTTCTTTACAAATATGCAATGATTGCAATTATTTGTAAAAGTAAGGTATATTACAATGATTTTTAAAAATATATGGTTTTATCCAATTAAATATCCAATATAAGGATTTATTCAGACAAATTATATAATTTCAAATCTGATATTGTGATCCCAAGTGTTTCAAATTAATGAGGTTTTACTGTATATATCAAAAAAAATTTTAATTAATTTACTTTAATTTAATTAGTAGAGAAATATTGAACTAATTTAAATCATAATAATAACTGTATGAGTTTTCTAGACAGATTAAAAACTGTCTGATAAATATCCAAGGATTTATAAAGTAAAATATTAATTTGGATAAATAAAAAATCTCAGCAAAGTTGTTATGAATGATGGTCATCATGAAGAATAATAATTAATCTCATTATTAGTAATATAACATATATGTAACTAATTTATCTCAGAGCAGCAGTTCCCAATGATTTTTTTCTTGCCACCCCTATATTAGGATTTCTTTTCATTACTCCCCTCTTGCACCCTTCCACAGGCTGCCCACCCCTGTGGAAGGGAGAGCAGGATTGTTGAGAACGGGGATTGACAGGCTTGAAAATATTTATCATTGGGCTGGACCCAATGATAAATATTTTCAAGGGATGGGACCCGAGATTCAAACCCATATCCTCCAGAGTAGAAAGCCGAAGTGTTTCCACATGGTCAATCCAGCAGCTCAATCAAACAATGGATCACTTTCAATCAAAGTGACAGTTTTGGTGAAGAGGGGAAGGACACATGTGCAAATGCACAATATGACTAATGTTGGGAGGGTTTACTGACAACTTTCATATTAGTTGCTCTTTATAAACTAAAATACTATATATATTTGATTTTGTTTTTTAATTTTAATTCCTTTTTTGGTATTTTCCACCATTACCTTTATTATTTGCACATACCCTAACCCTCCGCCATCTACTCCTAAAATACCCATACCATAGGTTGGGAACCACTATCATAGAGAAAGTAGCTCATTATCATCAACCACAATTAGATAAGATTATTAAATAGCTTTACTCTTCATGAAGAATAATAAAATTATAGAAAAAAATTTCAATTTAGTATTTTCAAGATGTAGATCAAAAGGCTTACTGCTGAATATTAGAATTCAGAAGTAAATATTTTGATCTACATCTAAAAGTAACAAAAAAAATTTTCAGATGTAAAAGAAATAAACAATTTTCAGAATGCACAGAAATTTTAGATTTAAAGACTATAATTAGTTTTAATAAATGGAAATAACATTATGAAATGCATTTTATTTTGACTGGTATAAAAAAATTTTGACTACAATATCCAATTTTAGACTTTTGATATTCTATCAACAAAATTTTATTTTTATAGCATATCAAAATATAATAGAAATTTTAGAAAGAATTTCTTGATTTAACTAATTAAAATATACCTTATTACAGTTTTCTTTGACTAATTGATCCAGCTCATCATAATCTATATTCATCATGAATTCATCATCATCTTCAAGTGTATCTGGTTCATTTACATGTATAATATCATCATCTGAATCATTTTCATAAAGAATCGTTAAATCTATTATGTCAGAATTATTATTAAATTGATGAGATAAATTAATATTTTCAAAATGTCTTTTTGTTCTTTGAACAGTCGTTGTTACATTATTTTCTTGATTTTGATCAATTGGAAAACTATTTCTACTAAAATCAATTCCAGAATCAATATTCTGTGTGTTAGAAGAATCTTCTCCATTTAAATCAGCAGTGTTATTTTCATCTTGCCCCCTACAGAGAAAATAAAAAACACACCAATTATATGCAATCAATTAACCAATTAGTAATTAATAATTAAAAAATAGCCAAACTCTTTTATTATTATTAGAATTATTTGGGTTTGAATTTGATTACTATTACATCTAATTATTATAATCTTTCATAATCTTTCAAAATTAAAGCAAATAAAAAAATTTTTAATAGGAAATGTTAAAGTTTCTTTCTAAGCTATCCTCAACTGACAATAAATCATTCCAAAATTAAAAGAAATAAAAACAAAAACAATAGAATATAAAATAATAAAATACAGGCAACCCCCATATAATAAAATACTTCTACAACATAGATTTGCTCTAACACAATTAGCAAATTATGGCAAGTCTCATAAAGCACAGTATAGGTAGTACAGAATTAATGATTCAACATAGATTTGCTCTAACACGATTAGCAAATTATGGCAAGTCTCATAAAGCACAGTATAGGTAGTACAGAATTAATGATTACATCACTTATGACAGTATTGTAATCAGTTAATTCTGTGATTGGTCAAAGCAATTCAATAGGTTTGATTCTTGATGCAATAGTATTTTGTATGTCTGATTCTTATAGTTTTGTGTTCTTTATGTTTATAAATATAATGTATAGTGTCCCAGTAAACATTAGTAATGATAAATCCATAAATTTTAGGCATTTACTACTTACAACTGTTCTGAATTACAATAGCGAGATTCGAAACTGAACCCCATTAAAAGTTGAGGACTACTTATATTTATAGAATATTGTTTCATGCTATCACAGTTTAGAATTTGCAATAAACTTAATATCATATAATATGGTTTTACATTACAAGAGATTTTATAGATACCTAAGTACTGTATTATATGGGGGTTACCTGTACAGGCAACTCATATCATTCTTAGTTTAGTTTTATAAAATGAATATTGAGCATAAGCATTTTTTTATCATAAGAATTGTCATGCATTCATATATAATGATGATAGAATTCTTACACAATAAAAATATTTATAGATGTTTACAAATATAGTAGAGACCTGATATAAATGCATTAATTATAAAGCAAATCTGAATACAATATGATTGTACCATGGTTCTTGAAAATATTTCAAAATAATTTTGTTTATATGTAATAAAACTGCTTTTGTATATTAATTTTATTTTTAATAATAAAATGAGCAAAATTATATTTTTGTTTTAAAATAAAGTGTTGACTTAACTGACTGAATGATAAATTTTTGTAACCTCATAATATAGGTATCCCTCAATTTACAATTTAACAAACTTCATAAATATATATATTCCACATTTGTTCTGTGAAACTAATTTTCACATTTGCAAAGAAATTATTTCATCATAAATCAACTTATATCATTATATAAATCAAAATAAATTGTTGCTTTGAACAAATTCAAATCAACAATTTATTTTGTTCTATATAATAATTTGTAATCTTTAAATCATTTTAATAAATTTTGCTTGTGCACAGAGTCCTCAAATTACTTTCTAATAATAAAAATTTTTTATATCAATGTTTTTTTTCCACTTCAATTAAATTAAAATTGGATTGTTTTTTTATGATTTTCTTCCTTATTCTCTTCATTAACTGTATCAGATATATTTTCATATCAAATTAATTGTGTACACTCTTGCTGATTTTAAAAGAAAATTTGCTTCTGTTTTCACTAGAGGATCTAGAATCAAATCCTGAGCTTGAGTATAATAATGAAATAATATGAATATCTAATAGTCTATTTATTGCATTTTCAAATACTTTTGCAAACAAAAAAAATTAACTTCACAAGAAAAATCATTGCACATTATTCCAATAATATAAATATCTTATATATTTATTTTATCCATACATAAATTTGAACTATGAAGGTATTTTGTCATTGTAGTGGAATATGATAAATCTAGCTAATGTGTTTTAAAGTAAGTGAATTATTTTGTGGCTATTAGTTTTATTAAAATGATTACTATAATAAAATCCATAATTAATGAATTTTTAACAGATATTTTAAAAACATCTATACTAACTTCTTGAAAATTGATTTATTTTTGTAAATAATTTTACAGAATAACGTTTTTTTGAGAATTACAGAAATTTAAGATGATATTTGATGAAATTGTATAATTTTTAACTAATAAATAAAATCAAAATGATTGGAATGTTAATTGCTGTATTAAGCTTAAATTTGAAGATCACTTAGCATTTAGCAGTTCTGAAATTCAAAGTCAAATAGCAAAAAAGAGGCTAAATAGCTAATAATCATCATAAACTAATATACATAATTATAGTTATATTAATGCTTTTGGAATGTTTTAACATCAATATGTAAAAAATGGCAATGACTGTCACTACCATTTTTTACGTATTGATTCTGTTTTCTGATCCATGAAATTTTGTTCTGTTCTGATCCATGAAATTTTTAATTGGTTCTTTTATCCAAGAACCAATTAAAAATTTTTACATTGGAATTAATAGGAAATGAGTTTCAGATTTATAACATAATTATAGTTATATTAATGCTTTTGGAATGTTTTAACATCAATATGTAAAAAATGGCAGTGACTGTCACTACCATTTTTTACGTATTGATTCTGTTTTCTGATCCATGAAATTTTGTTCTGTTCTGATCCATGAAATTTTTAATTGGAATTAATAGGAAATGAGTTTCAGATTTATAATTTTCATCCTAATGAACAGTTTTCAAGGTTTCACTAACCTTCATAAACTGAGGGATATCTATAATGCAACTCTGTATTTATTCCAATCAAAGTTTTTGAATTCCAATTGTTATGGTAGGCTCTACTGTGTTATATATTCACATCACAATCTTTAAACAATTTAAATTCCAGTGTAAAGCTTTTAAACTGTTTTCATCCCATAAAACTACCAAATCATTCTGTTTTCTGATCCATGATATAACTGAATATTATAAATAAAAATTTATGAAATAATGTTATGGCATAGATTTTTTTTTGACAAATCAAAAATTAGTTATATTTTAAAATAGCATTCTCTATTAAAAATATTAATATAATTTTAAAAATCTCTAATATATGTTAATTTTTTAAAACAGTTTATAAATAGTCTATTAAATAAATGGCAATTTTAAACTATTAAATACTTCAAATGTACCTTAATCCAAATAACTATCAATTCACATTACATTTCAAGTACTATATAAACTTTATATATTGTTATTTACCATCTAAGAAAGAAAAAATAAAATTTTTACATCCATAAAAGCTGTTAAGAAAATTTTCAGTTTTTATTCATGAGTTTTTATAAGATAATAAAAATTAAGTTTTGATAAAATTTTTAATTAAAAATGCATATGAAAAAATACTTTATACTAACAATGTTCTCAATAATATCCTCTTCTGGCTGTTTTCTTTGATTAATGATTCAACTTCACCTCCAAGGATTTTTATCTTTTCATCTGTTAATATCAAAACTCCCAACCTGCATTCAACTGGACCAAAAATTGTAATCTACAATAATTACATTAAAATCCAGTACAAATATTAAATTCAAATAACTTATAGAATATTAATCTTTTAAACATATTAAGCATTATTAATGATTAAAAATGGCTTTACACTAAGAAAAATTGAATAAAATTGTATAAAAATTATTACATCTTAAATTATAACAATATCATATTCTAAACTTTTACATTAAAAATATTTTTCACAGAAATTTTAATCAATTTAAAATATTTGAAATATCTTAGGCATATTCCATATATATATATATATATATGGAAAATGCCTAAGATATCTGTGGGTCAGAGGTATAGGGCACTATGTCCATTTGTGGCCAAAATGAGATTATTGGCCAATCATATGGGTTTCTCGTCCTCTATCCACAGGTATATAACATTATGTCCTATATCAATAATTAGGTGGAGTTACGGTGCTTTTAAATAACACGTGTCCATAAGGGAGAACAACGTAAAACAACTTCAAACTGCTCTCCTGTAAAATGTAGTAAATGTGACATAGTGTCTTATACTTCAGACCCACAGATATATATATATTTGTATTAAAATAAATAAAACATGTTCTATAGAATATTTTAATATATATATTTATGAGCATTTGAAAATTATACTTTATTTGAAATAAAACTTTTAAATTATAAATAATAAATTCAAAATATACATTTTACATAAATAATAAAGCTAATTAATATGTTATATTAACAAAAAATATTTTATATATAAAGACAATAAAAGAAATGAGGCTATATCATTAGTCTAATATGAAGTCGTCTATCTTTTGTAATGTATAAATTCTCAACTTATGTAAAGTCAGTTTTACATAAAAATTCTCTCATTAAAATACCAGTATAATAATTTTAAATAATCAGTCTATATAGTGATTGTGTTTTCCCGAACTTTTTGCTTTCTTGAGAATTCCTGAATAAGTAATTAATTTATTTCTCAAGATTCGAGATTCTCTTTCAAAAATTCTTGAGATGCTAAAAAATGTTTAATTAAAAAAATACCTGATTTTAATAAGGATAAAAATAAAATGAGGCAGAAAAAAATCATGTAAAAATGAAAACAAATAATATTGGGTTGTTTGACATTAATTTTTTATATAATATTTTAATTATATTGAAAAAATAATCATATTTGTTTTACAATTGCTGAGAGATTTTATTAAAATAGCTTTTCAATACACAAATAGTCTATCAGCTTATCTGCTAAATGGGTCCTATGTTTAGATACAAAAATTCTAGAAATGGAATTTTTATGCTTAATCTTATGTAGAATATATAGCTGGTTGTTTTTTACAGGTCACTATTCTTGAATATCTAGACCAAAAGATATACTTCTTAGAAAAAAGTTTAGGAACCTCCTATTTTGGCTACGAAATTTTCTAAGAGCTCTATAGTTGCTGACCATTGGGTAAAGATGGAGTTTTGAAGAATGATTGAGGACTAGCTATTCACTCATATTCTCTGATACATTAAATCAGATCACACTATCACCTATTTATCATAGATATAATTAGATGTCATTGTTACTCTGGTGAACTGCTGAATGGGGTAAAAACAAGATATTTGTCTTGGCTTTGTTATATAAACATCATCATAAATCTGCCTATAGCAGGCATGTCAAACTCATCATAATTCAAGAGCCATTTAATGAGTCTGTAAAATTGAAGCACATCACATCACATTTAAATTTTGTTTAAATTACATTTTTGGAGTAAGGATTCAGAAAACAGATAGGATAATTAAAAAAATTGAGTTTTCCCCAAGAAAAATTGCCACATGATGTGACAGTTTTTAAATCAATAACAACAAAGATAAAAATAGTACTTATTTTTTCCTAATTTAACTATGTTTGCTAGCAATTATAGTCCAAACAAAATAGAATGACCAGTCAGTTAATTTGCATAATAGAATTAGTAGATGTTAATTATCTATTGAAATGAGGATAATATGTAGCATTCAGGACCATCATGGAAATTGTTAAGGAGAAAATTTTAATTTTTCAGAAATATAACAATTTTTTTATAATCATATAAACTAAAGAGGTGAATGAAAATTCATCAGTTTTCATTTTAACTTAATTCTTGTAAACATCTTCTCCATCACATGATATTTTTACCCATTAATCAGTCATTCTATTCTGGTTAGAGTATACATTTTAAAAGCTTATAATATAATTAAAATAATTATTATATATTAACATTATTATAATTATTAATATATAAGCCCTTTATTAAACCTATTTTTTAAAATATTGATGAAAATTGTAAATAATTTCTCTTCCTTTGCAATGAATTAATTTTCCATATTCTAAACTCAAATTACTCTCTATCATAAACCAAAAACAAAATTTATTATAGCCCTTCCATCACTGACAATACTATTTGATAAGTACTCACTTCTCATTGGTTGAAAATAAAGAGAAAACTAAGTATACAGATTATAAATTGTTTTATTTTTGTTGAATTTTCCTAAAACACAAATGAAAAATTCATTAAACAATTTACTTTTTTGAAAAATATCAATTATGCCCTTAAATTGTCTTATCTATGCTTGAAATATGATTACAAATTTCATTTGACCATTCTGTTTATTAATGAACTCATTCATTTATATTAATTTGGACATTATTGGATTTACAGAGTTTTCACAGAAATTTTTTGAATGAATTAACTGCTTAAGTAAGGATATACTGTATAGAAAATTATGTTCCTCTTGTTTTAATGATAAATCAGTCAAATACAATATTTTAATTATATAATTTTCTAAATTATTTAAAAATAAAAATACCTTTGTTCCTGATAGAAGTTTAGCATGAAGAAAAGGTATAGGTTTATATTCCATGCCTTTTAATATCTGATTACCATCTGTTAATGTTAACATAAGCATACGAGAAGGCTTAATTTCCCACTGAAAATAAAAATTTCAGTAAATTTTTTGGCTTAAATATAAAAACACATTTGATTAATGATAATGTTTCATTCTCAGAAACTTTAACCTATTTAAGGGCAGCAGTGGCCCAATGGATAATCACCAACTTGACACTGGCCAAGAATGATAATCTTGGAGATGTAAAAATTGAAAAGGAATTTGCTATATTATTTTAATATGAACTTAATTTCAATTGTAAAATTGGCTAAATGTAATATTATTCCTTGAGTCAGCATTAAGCAGACAATAATTCAAAAGCACTTAAAATATTTACATTTAGCCAATTTTACAATTGAAATTAATATTATTCCTTGAGTCAGCATTAAGCAGACAATAATTCAAAAGCACTTAAAATATTTAAGTGGATAATTTGTTGCATAGTATTGAGGAATATTTGTTTCAATATGACATTTAATAAGCAATGAAAAATCCACATTTCAGAAAAATATATTGTATAATAAGCAAATTCTTCAAACAGTTACTAAGATCACATTCCATGAACAAAATCATCATAATACTAATTTCACATTGAAATAAATATCTAATAAGGCTATTACAATATCTATAGATATATAAATCATTTATTGTATTCTTTATTTTATGTTGAATCATTCTTATAAAAACAAAAATATAAAAGATAAACAAATAGTATATTTAAAACAGCATTAAAGATAAAAATTTGATTAAATAATGGATAAAAAATTATTAAATAGTTAGTTATTTTCAAAGATTAATAATTATTATTTAATTCTGAATTGATTAAATTTGTTAACTATACTTGACGATTTTTAAAGATTAATAATTATTATTTAATTCTGAATTGATTAAATTTGTTAACTATACTTGACGATAGCATTAGAAGTCAGTACTGAGTCTAAGAGTAGCATATTACCAACTTTTGTGACAGTATTAATGTGCACAGAACAGTCGATTTTGATGTAAAAGATAACAGCATCAATAAGAACAATATTTATTTTTATGTAATCATGCCTCTGGGTTTTCAATTTAAATTTTGAATAAACATTCAATGCAATTTGCTTCTTTTGACGGCTAATCATGCAACCTTTCGAGAACCACTTAAAATTACAACTCTCTGCCAATTTAGAACACAGATTTGATTGGAATGCGCAAAACATCACTGCATATCTAATCATCGTAAATATTATACACATGCAGATAATTTACTACATGTTTAAAATGATGCTAATATCATAATTTTATTTGAAGCTTATAGTTTATTTGTCAAAATTGTCATTATTTTATGACAATTAACCTTTCGAGAACCACATAAAATTACAACTCTCTGCCAATTTAGAACACAGTTAGATTTGATTGGAATGCGTAAAACATCACTGCATATCTAATCATCGTAAATATTATACACATGCAGATAATTTACTACATGTTTAAAATGATGCTAATATCATAATTTTATTTGAAGCTTATAGTTTATTTGTCAAAATTGTCATTATTTTATGACAATTTACTGTAACATCGCAAATAATTTAGTGGACTATATTATCAGCATAGTAATATAAATGAACTTTAGCTTGCCCATAGACTCAATACTGACTTCCAATACTGTTGTCAAGTATAATTGCGATAGTTTATGTATTCAAGTTACAAATATCATGTGTATGAAGTTTATCACTACAAAATGTGGCATTTTATTTTCAAATTTTAGAAATTTTCAGAAATTGATCAGGAATTTTAAACATTACAACACAAAATGGTCTAGCAATAAATGTATTGTAAAACTACATAATGTGTGATCACAATATTTTAAAATGGTGTAGCTTTCACCAAAAATATATGTACTATAATTGGAAATTTATATTGAAAGTTCTAAAACAGAAAACTTCTAATTGGTCAAATTAATAATATATATTACACAATACAGAAAGCTTTGTACTTCTAAATTCAGAATAAGAGTAGCTTTGATTTATAAACTTTTTGACAGTTATATTCCTGCCAACATTGTGCAGGAAGATGGGCATCTCATATGCCATTGTTGAGCTCCATCTTACAAATTTACAAAAAAATTATTTTGTATTTCAAGAAACAGATATTATAGCTATTTTATAAATTCTTAATTATCTTATTTATTTTTATTATTAATTTGATAAATGAACAAAATTTGTAAGTTTTTTAAAAGTATTTTAAATTTATTGTTCACTATCAAACATATTTGATAATGAACAACAAAATAAGATACTAATTGTAAGATATAAGATAAACAATGATTCATAAAACAAAAAAGGTTTAATAATAAAAAATTCAAGGAATCATCTTTTAATGAAAAAATATTTTATACATAATCCTAAAGTTCTTATTCTAATCTTAATCCATTGTATATGTCACTGGAAAAATCAGCTTAAATTTCACTAAATCATAATTTTTTATTAAGAAAAATTAAAAGTCAATACTTGTATATACAAATTTAAACATTCTTGTTCTTTAATTATTCATAAGCATTTTTTAAATACTTACTGTTGGCACTGTTGGCATTGGAGTTGCTGAAACTGTTACATTTTCATTTTCTTTGCCAGAAATTTTTAATAGTTGACTATATGAAGACTGACTTACATCCTGTACAGCTAAAATCTGAAATAAATATAGTATGCTGCTTTTAACAGTAGCTGAAAAGAGATGCTAAAATGCATCTCTTTTCAGCTACTGTTAAAAGCAGCATAATAATGAAAGAAAAATTTTTAACATTTAAAAAAATATATATTTCTTATAAATGCATAATGCAAAAAGCAATGGAAATTATTAAAATCACATTTAAATAAGAAAACACTATTTTTTGGTCATTATATAATGATTGACTACTAATATTTATTTTTTGATTCATAGTGTCTACCATAAGTTATATCATGTTTAACAACACTATTCAAAAAAGTGAGATGTATATTGATTTTGCATTAAGAAATATGAAAATAAAGTTACAAAACACAAAATTGATGCACAAAGAAGGAAAATCAATATTGGACTAGCCATAAGTGTTTGAACATGATGCAAATCACCAAATACAAAAGTAGTCAAACCTGCAAAGATGTGACCAACAAGCAAGAAAGCAGTAACAATACAGATTATGACCAGTTCACAATGTAAAAACTGTTAATATATATAATCCTAATGACTTATCCACAGCAAGGATATGGATTGTGTAATTACATTATGAAGCAATTAACCAGTTCACAATGTAAAAACTGTTAATATATATAATCCTAATCCTAATGACTTATCCACAGCAAGGATATGGATTGTGTAATTACATTATGAAGCAATGAATGGATATATAAACTACTATAAAGATTCATTTAATACAGTGGTTTCCAAACTTTTTGTGTCTGCACCTCTTTTTTTATAAAAATATTGATACACACCTCATTTTCATAACACACTACTTTTATAAATACTTTCTACTTACAATTTAATACTACAAAACAATATTCCATATTTTGTATAGACAAAGTTCTTAAATATAAAAAATATATATTTGTTATGGTGTAAAAATTTTTAATATAATTAAACAAACAAATAAAACGAAAAATAGAATACATGTTTAATATAACATAGTATTTAATGCCATAATGATTTAATATATACAATCATTAATCTATTTAAAATGATTAAGACATTATAATAGTGATTGTTGTAGACTGCCTGTGATATTTTATTTGTACAAATTAAGTTAATGTTATATCATTATTACATTTTATAAGATATAAAACATAAGTAATAAAATATATATATTTAAAATATAATTTTAATTAGTCTCTGTAGTGGTTTTAGTTGATGTTTATTGTTATAATTTTAAAGCTTCTAATTTCATATTTGAGAATGTTCTTTTTTTATGTAATTCAATTATTACAAAATGAAAGCCATTTTTTGATTGAAACTGTATTTTGTTATAATGATCAGCACTACCTATATTAATTATATAATGCAGTTGAATAGTGAATATGAAATTATTGGCACTCATTCATTTAATATATAAAGAGCATCAGATTACCTGAAAAGTATAATTTCCTTGAAGAATACTTTTTTGAACATAAGAAATATCATGTGGTAAATGTGAACTACCAATATCTTGCAAATCTGCAACTAACCATTGTTCATATACACTCTCTTTTATTTGGTTCAAGGATAATTCTTCTCCCTGAAAATATCATACAATAAATAAAATTTTGCTCATTAAAATTTTATATCCCTGAAATTCAATAAACATTCAAAAGTTTCATTAGAGAGCTAACTTTATTAAGAGAAAAAATATATTAATCTCCTCTTTGATCTTTATCAATATGACTATATAATTCAGATTTATTAAACTGAATAAAAAAAAAAATTAAATATTTAACAATCCTTAAATTAAAAAGTTTGTAAATTCTAAAATTATAATACATATAAAATAACCATCACTTTCTATCTTTTTATATAGAGATAAATTAGATACAAGCTCTTTTTTAGACAGAATTATTTACTTACTTTTTTAAGAAACTGAAGTGCTTTTGGCTTAATTAAGCTAAAAGTGCTCCAGGCTTCTATTTATGTATGTAGTTTATATATTTTGTGTGTAGTTTACGTTTTGTATTTGTGTATGTGGTTACATACATAAATAAAATAATCTATTTATGTATGTAAAGTAAAAACTGCTGAAGAGGGTTTAATCAAGCCAAAAGTGCTCCACTTTCTTTAAAAAAGTAAATAAATAGTTCTACCTAAAAAAATGAAGTTGTATCTATTGTCTTGTAATACATATATTTATACGTAAAATACATTTGTATACATTCACATATACACACGTATTTATTTTCAACTTTTTTCACTTAAAAAAATTATCTAGGATTATGACAAATAATATTGTTCATTATCACTCTTGCATGTTTTCACATTGTCCTTTTTTTCATTTAAGCTTCCTATGGGAATCAAAAATGCTGGTTTGGATTAAAATTCTTTGAGGCCCATAAGCAAAATTTCTTAAATCATTATAAAATTATTCAATAATGTTTAACGTATCTACTGAATAATCCAGCCCTGTCAACATGACAATATTTTGTATTATTTTGCATATATTAAATAGTATATGATTTTAAAAGATTTTTATGATTTCAAAAATACATTTAACACATATGTTATGCCCATAGGAAACTATTACATTGTCATTGACACAATTGTTTAATATATTTCAAAACGGCAGCAAAATCGTCTGCTGTTTTGAAATATGTTGCCCAATTTCTTAAGGATTATAAACTGAAATTCACTTTTTTGTTGCCCAAATTATTTTAAAAAATAAAACATAACTGGAATACATATTAAAACCGGTAATAAATTGATAATTGAAACATACTTCATCTAAAATCCATTCTACACATGCCTGCAACCAATCATCTTTTACAAAAATATATTGGTTTTTTAACCAATTATTAATTTCTGTAATATCTGTCATGTTCGAAATCAAAACAAATTTTATGCCAAATAAAAGTTATCATCAAGACGAACCAAATATTTAAATTGCAATACAATCAATATTCTTCATTTCTTTACATAAATTAAATTATAAATACATATACACATTTATAAGATATAGTTCAAGCTAGATTACAACTTTCCTATAATATTTACTAATTTTTGAATAAAGGAGCCAATCTTCCTGTTAAAAACCAAAAATAAAGCACTTAGCGCCGCAGTGTGACAAAAATATTTAATAGTTTTGCAATTTAATAGAAGTATGAATTGATCGTGTTACTATTCTAAGATATATAATATGTTTATCAGTTTTTCTAAATTTTAATTTTCTCTATAAAACAATTAAAATTATAAAAACATTTACGTAAAATTCATTTTTTAAATATAATATAATAATTTTTATGGATCGCATTATTTAGCCTTAAAAAATACTGTATGATACAAGGGGATGCCAAAAAGTTGTTACTCTCATCATGATGTGGTTATGCTATCTTCTTTCTGTATGCATCCACCTCTTAAGACAGATTCCCACTTGGAGTGAAGTCTGCAGCAAACGCAGAAAGAAGCTCTTTCTATAGCAACGGAACTTGACCTTGCGGCCATTTGTTAGAAACGTAGACGTTGCTAGCTTATAGTATATTAAACTTATTTTAAACATATAATAATTAAGATTACTTGTCCGTAAACCTATTGCCTTTTTGAGTTTGAATGATATTACTCCTAGGAAATTTGTTTATTTTAGGTAATATCTAATTATTTGATTTATTTATAAATTTGTTTTTATTTGAAATATACGTTTAAAGTTATTGTCTAAAATTTTGCAAGAATACGCAGCATTTAAGGTATGAAAGAATCCATGCAGCTGACTAATCAGCTGTATGGGCTCTTTCACATTTTAGCTTTAGATATATATAGTAATGTGAATTACAATATAACAATTTTTTCTTACAATAGTAAAATTTTATATAAAGTTATTACTTTAATTATATTGAAAATAATAGTGATATGAAGTTATCACTATAGTGATTTTCTATTATCTCTAAAAATTCTCTGATATTTCTCCAATCATTGAGCTCTTTATAAATATTAAATTAGTTATTTTTTACAGTTACTTGTCAAAACAAAACACAGTATCCTTCTTCATTTGAATTTCAGGAGAATAAACTCAAAAATATTTAAACAGACCTTCCCTGAAGAAATTTTCTCATAAACTATATTGAAATTTAATATTGTACATGATTACATATACTGCTTTCTTAGGTGATTTTATAATCTTCAAAAAACTAGCTAAAACTATTATAATTGTGTCGCTATTATGATTTTATGCTTATGTATAATAACTATAGATGGAATGGTTACGTTCCTATACCTATTGGATGGATATACCACATTAGTTCTCATTCTCTGATGTCATAAGTTGCTAACTAAAGATTAATATCAACTTCGTTTACAAAGAGCAGTGAGGCGATATTATCTAATGAACATATTTCACCGCTGGGCACATATACCTTACACATATGAATATGTATATGAAATATAGTGACATAAAGGCAGTATTTTAAGAATAATTATACTTTCTAAACCTCATCTTTACCACTCCTAAAAGTAGAAAATTATTACGTAAATTAGATAAGAAAAAATTAAAGTATATAAACAGTAAGGCTAATTAATAAATTACACAAGATTAGTGTATAAAATTATCATCCTTCACTTCTAAACTTAAAATTTTATCTCTTTCTTAATATTTTATATTTATTCTGTATATATCGATTTATATTTTCATTATGAATTTATTTTTAAAAATTAATTTATCAGTTTTCATACTTTATAAAAATTTTAATCTTTTCAAAGATTAATAATTTATTGTTGTTATGTAAGAATCAAGGAATGACTATAAAAAAGTAATAACGACAATTCGTATAATATCACTTGTTCTCGTCCATACATCGGATAATGACATTTATGTTCATTTTACTCTATTGATGCTTATTTTCATAGTATGTTAGCCTTTGTATCACTTTTCAATAAGATATCTTTTACATCTGACTTTTTTTATGTTTCTTGCTATTTATAAACAATGTTATCCCGATTTTGTGTGTAGTTTTCTTAGTCTTTTACGATTCGCAGCATACTTCGTTATTTATATAATATTTCATCTCTTACATCTACAAAGTATCTTACTTTTTCAACTCGTTTATGAACTTGCAGTTTATTCAACGTTTCTTTTTCTTCGTTTCGAGGAAATGTTAATTAATTTATTTGAATTGTATGATTACTGGTCAGAAATGTTGCTTTAATTCCGTAATATTTTCTGTTTCTCTTTCTCGTTATTTATATAACATTTCATCTCTTACATCTACAAAGTATCTTACTTTTTCAACTCGTTTATGAACTTACAGTTTATTCAACGTTTCTTTTTCTTCTTTTCGAGGAAATGTTAATTAATTTATTTGAAATGTATGATTACTGGTCAGAAATGTTGCTTTAATTCCGTAATATTTTCTGTTTCTCTTTCGCGTTGATCATTAATTACATACAGCTTTTAAGCTTAGAATATTATTATAAATTATATGTATTATAATAAAATTAATTTTACATTACAATTTATATTAATTCAATAATATAAATACATCTCATATTAATGATTAGTTTATGATATATATACATATCAATCTAAAACATAATTTTAATAAATTAATATCTATACTATAATAAAAAATAACGAAATAATAAAGAAAACAAAATTTCTTTCTGAAGAAAAAGTTACTTCTTAGATATATCTGCATGCATTTTTAAATGTTTATTTTATGCATTCGATAAAAACTGAGAAAATTTAAAATAATATTGTAAGATGTTTGAATTCTAAATCAATATTTTTAAAGCAGACATTCAAGTTTATCTGAATTCATTAAATTGTTTACGTAAAAACATTAATTATTTTTATAGAGAAAGATGGCAGCACTTAACGTGCAAATCTTACTTACATCTCAAATATTTTGTATTTATTATTATTATTATTATTATTTTTTTCGTTTTGATGTACTTTTTAATATTACGATTTTTGCTGGTTTCATGGACACGCTCGTTTCATTCTAGAAATATTATTATCGTTTTTGAAAGTTGGAAGATAAGAAAAATGGACATTTAAAACAAATATATTCACAAATTAAGAATTTTCTTTTTAAGTTTTGTGATCAGATACAAACAATTATAATATTTAATCGAGAAATTTCTCTATTCACTATCGCTGCATTCTTATATTTGGCAAAACCCAAGCGACTTATCCATTGTAATAATGTCATAGATACAAGTTTGTTTTACAGTTTAGTAACTTCTAAGCTTATGAGAGCTTACGAGAGTTTTTCCAAAGAAGATAAAATACCTAGTTTTGCCATTAGTCATTTTAGCTAAGAATCGTCGAACGAAAAGACAAAAATTCTGGATTATCTGCAAAATGTTGTTGTTAGCTGTGTAATTTGACAACTTAAATTCTCATTTTGCTGTACAAGAGAAGGTATGTGATGATCATTAACTTAATTAAAGTATATGTGAGTTTCTTAATGAGATTAAAATGAAATATATAAAATGCATTCTTAGAACACAAAAATTTCAAATATTTTAGAATTTGATAAATATTTTTTTTTTTTTTTTAATTTTTAAATATAGAATAGTTAACATTCTTAAGTTTAATAATGAAAATACATGTGTATTTTACTTATATTTTTAGCAAATTATTTATAAGCATAAAATAATAAATTTCATTGAATTAATTTCAGATTTAATAATATATATACATATAATAATAATTGCATTTCTTTGCTAAAATATTTATGAGAGCATATAACTTACTTCTAGCTGTAATGCCCTACTAAATATTTAATTTATACTTTGATAGAATTTGAAAAGTTAAAATTAATGAGGATATAGCATTAAAGTCAAGAGTTTTTATCTTTGAAAGGCTTGATCTTAATGTTTTTACTTTAATTAATTATAAAAATAATCATCTTTAAATCCTTTTTAGATTCCTTATAAAAATTTGAATAAATTATACTTAAACTATACGATATTACATTAAATGCATTTTTAAAAGATTTAAATCTTAAAATATTTTTTCTACAATAAGTTTAAATGTTTTAAGAGCTTTCTGAATAAAAATTTTAATACATTATTAATGAGTAGTATTAAGGACATTAAAAAACTGAATAAATGACCGGATTAATGTTCATGTTTATAAATTAGCATATTGCAATGCATTGGATATTTTATCAATAAGTTTGAATTATTTTTACTTAGCGTGATCATATATTTACGAACTCATAAAGCTGCAGGGGAGCTGAAAATGCCAATGTCCTTTAAAATTTTTATATCATTTTATTGACCTCCAGAATTTCAGAAGATATAGCCTATAACTTAATCCTTCTTCATTATAATCGTTCTAATGACACCTAATTTTATTTCAAGGTTCTAGATGAGCTAAAAACTTAATATTTTGCATATAATTAATTCATGTATATCCAAAGGAAAAATAAAATAACTGGATTTTTTATTACATTATGTAAATTATGATAACATACTGTAATATAGTATTATGTCATTGCACAAGTTATAAAAGCTCAATAATTTAACTGATCCATATGCATTCTTAATTAACTTGACGACAGCATTGGAAGTCAGTATTAAGTCTATGGGATTCTATAATAATCTTATTACTATAGGATTGCTATATTCTACCATAGATTCAATACTGCCTTTCGATGCTGTCGTCAAGTTTTTTGAAATGCTAACATTAACATTAAAATTTTTATATATACATATACAGTATATTTTACCTTATTAAAAATACAGTCACTTTAAGAGATTTGTGATCAGAAATTATTTGAAAAATCATAGATTATTTAGAGAGTATCTGTATTAGAAAATATAATGTCGGCTCCTAATTTATCTTTAATATACGGGAAAAATGTAAAAATAATGTATTTACAAGAAAGATCACAAATATTAAAATGTTTGTGTAGTTTTATTGAAATTATATTAATTTTTTTAGTGTGTTGTTTACTTCATTTTTCTATGTTTTGACAAAATATCAAAATATTTTTAGAATCAATATCATAAAGAATTCTAACTTTATATATTTTACAAATTTTTATTAGTCAGATTAAATTTGTATAAATTTTAAAATTTCAATGTTATTCAGTTAAAAAATGGTATCTGTTTTAAGAAGTAATCATAAAATTATTATCTATCTATCTATATATATCGGAAGAGCTAAAATTTTGCATATAATTAATTCATGTATATCCAAAGGAAAAACAAAATAACTGGATTCTTTATTACATTATGTAAATTATGATAACATACTGTAATATAGTATTATGTCATTGCACAAGATTAATCAAACAAAAAGAAACTCATCATCTGTTTATTTTATTAGAAAATTTATATAAAATATTACTTTCTAACTTTAAATGATTTATTCTGATAGAATTACTAGTTTGCAATTGAAAATTTTGCATCACAGTTATAAAAGCTTTTCATGTTTATAATATTCATGCATAATTTATAAAAATTTTATCTTGTACAGATTTTATTGAATTTGATGTATTCAGTTCGAACTTAATTTTACAGTATACATTACAGATGATAATTGATATCTATGTGAGATGACAAGTAGCATATACTACATGATAAGTGACACTACATAACTACAGCAGCTATTATAAGTTATTTCACTATTCCACTATGAATATTTGATGTTAAAATGATCATTAAAGATGTATTTGAAGTCTAGGAATAGCCGTTATTCAAAACTTTAGAAATGGAGTTTATGGTCAACAGCAAATAATTTCATAAAATTGGAAAAAATTGCTTGGAAACCATTAGACGAATTTATGACAATTTTAAGCAAAATTAATGGATATTTATTTAAATATTTAAATAAAATACAATATTTGTATGGTGGTAAAACGAATTTTTGATTTTTTTTTATGAAATTTTATACAGTTTAAAATATTTCGATACTAAAACAACGAAGAAAGAATATTTTCAATAGCAGTTATATGAATTTATTATTTTTTTTTATCAATATATGACCATTACATGAAATTTTTTTATTTTAAAAATTCAGCCGAAATGTGAGGAGAAATCTTTTCTTAATAGATGTAAACAATAATTTTTATCAATTAAAAAAGTAAATAGAATATTAAAAAATTAAAATTAAGTAATTTTTATAAATTTTAAGCGATTTGTATCAATCATAGCAAAAATAATAATAAGTAAATTGCATGCTAGATTATTTAAAAACAAAATAAAAAAAGGTTTTCATTATTATTTCAATAAATTTTACAAAAAATATTACATTCTTTAATACAATCACGATATATCTTTAAATCTATTTTTATAGTTTTCATTTTCTTTTAATCGATTTTTTCGTTTTTGCGTCCTTTATTTTTCTAAGACGTAAAATTTTTTTTAACGTTTCTCTAAATATTTTTGAATTTTGATATAATTGGTAAAGTATTATGACAGTTTTTTCTTCTTTTCGACTAAGAAGTGTCACTACTATTGAATAAATTTTTAAAGATAAGGCATTAATAAATATTGATTGAATGCTAGTTTTCGACGAAGAACTGCGTGCAGATGTATTAACAAATCACTTTTACATTTCTTCTTATTTTCTGAATGCGTCGAGTTAAAAATGTTCAAATATTTTAATAATAAATTATTATTTCTTTATTTAATACTATCAATGTTACTGAAAATAAGTAATTCGATAAAAAAACGATATTTTTAATAATACAGTAGTTTGTTGTTATGAATAAAAAATTTCATGTTCAAAAGCTGAACAATCGAAATTATAGTTTTATAAATATTAATAATATATTTTAAAAATAAAGAGAAAATCGTTTCAATTATTAAAATTTGAACTATGCTACGATAACCCCTAAAGCACAATTTGAAAAAAATTATAAAATTTCTCATTAGTTTTTATTTTTATAATCATTCAATAATTTATTTACTAGATGAACTAAATTTAGCATGTTATTGTATTTCACGAAAAAAAAAAAAAGTAAATGAACTATATATTTAGATTGCTTATAATTTAAACCTTCAAATTTCTAAAACAAAAAATTTATTGACTAAAGTTAATAATTTGTGTACTTTCGCTTCGATATTAGATATTTTAAAAATAAGTTTTGAATATATCCAGTTGTTTACTTTATTAAATAAATAATTGGAGTAATTTATATATAATTCATTTAATTTTGTTAATAATCTAAAAATTTTCTAGTGCTTTTGTCTGTTTATTTTCAAATACAATATCTAAATAGTTAGTTTCAGAGACTTTTTCTTTTCTTAGCCAAGTAGATCTGTATGACGTAACTGTTTGAAATTTTAAGGATACACTGTTTATATAGCACTTCTTGCCAACCAGAGAGGATTACTTGAAAATTCGGTTTGCAAAAAAATCACGGTTTTCAAAAGGTTTATGAGGAAATGGAGTTTACTTTTTGAAGTTATGCAACTTATTTATACATCCTGTTCATCCAACAACCGCATAAAATACAGAAATAATATTGAATTTAGTATTTACCTTTAACATTAAAAATATATTCGAAAAAATTGCGATACAGAACTATACAGTATCCTTATATTTATCTTTAATATCAGGATGATCATCATCTTGGGAAAAGGAGACTGATAGGCGACGATACTGATGAAAGATGGAATTACAGAGATTTGAGTAGTTAACAGTTATTCATATTTAAGTATATTAATTTCATTTGTAATTTATGTATCGAAAATTTTATTGTCAATCAGAACGAGTTGATATTTAATAATGAAAACAGCAAAATTGCATATTAGCATATTGTATTCGGAATAAATGGAGAGAATAATTATTTTAATTAATTATTTCTTAATTATTAAGACATATTCTATCCATTCTTCTCATTTTAATCAAAAATGACGATCTAATTTAGATAATTGATGAATGAAAATATAATTTTTTGTTCTCCTCATGAAACAATTCTTTTTATCCAATCATGAATCCAAATTTGAACTGTGCACATAAATATATTTAAATATAATAAAATAATTTAAATAATCCATATTTTGCATTATTTTCTAAACAACAAACCGTTTATCATTTATTATATGTCTAGAATTAATATTTAAAGTTTCTTATAACAGAGAAGTTATATGGAAATAATTAAATTTAAGGATAATTTATTTTTTATCATCTATTTAAAAAAATCTATCTTCACTTCTGAAAATTTTAGTATTTTTTTTATTAGTATTTATTTATAACAGTATTCACTTAAAAAGTTAATTTTATGATTATAAAAAAAGCGATTTGGGGCAATAAAACGATGTCATTAGGTTACATAAGGATGTGAATGTGACAGCCATTCAGTTTAACACCATCATTCGAGTTATTAAATATCTTAAACGAATCGTTAATATAAAATATAAATAAGTAGAGCTTAACGGTCACCTTCAGATAAATTGTACAGAAATATCAAAAGTTCTGTATTATTTTTTAAAATTGGAATATTTTTAGTAAAATATCGAAAACATTTAAAGCTGGTTAATTAAATTGAAGGTTTCTTAGGATAAGATATATTATAGTAAAGGCTGCGAAAGCCGAACGTAGCGCAATCTTTATTTTTTGGTGCTAAAGTGCTAATTACCAGTTAAAAACATTATCTCATTAATCACTGTAAATTAATCAGGTAGTATTGTGCTTTTTTTTACATTTTTCTTACTTGTTTATCACTTTTACAATCGTTTGTAATTTTATATTTATTGTATACTTTGTATACATTTTATATGTTTAGAGAAATAAATTATGATAATAAATAAATATAAATTATATAATAAATAAAAAACAGTAATAGGAAGTCATTTTTAAATCTTCTTAAATAAAAAAACATGAAATTCATTAATTAATTTTGCATTTGTTTGTAATCTTTTAAAGGAATCGGAAGCTTTAAAGTGAATTTTTAATGGCAAAACAATCCCGTTGTAAAACATTATTATCTTAATAATCTTAACATCTTATTTTTATGTTAAAAAACACAAAAAACCATTTTAAAATTATATAAAAAAATAATAAATTTTTTTACATAATTAAATAAATTATAATAATTCTAGCATAAAAGAGGATTAACTCTTAGAAGATGAAATATGTTAAATAAATGAGAGTAATCGTTCTACTTCTAGCTGTTTTATATTTTAATTCACTAATAGCAAAACTTTATTTCTTCAAAGATAAAATTTTAACTGAATAAATTAAGTCATTTAATTCAAATTGTTAATCCATGGCAGTCTTTATTATTCGGATCAATTTATCAAATCAAATTTGCTAACTTTTGGTATGCAAATAGGAAACGATCAACTTGAATAGCTGTTCCTAAGATAAAATAATAGTTTTCGTGCATTGGCACACAGTGAATATGATGAAATATCACGTTAATTGTGAATAAACGTGATCTATTTCACTATATTCAAAATGTATCTTTGTATGACTTGATGATCTTTATTTATGAGAACACTATGAACGACGTACCTATTATTTACAGTATTACGATAACGAAAGATAATTTTTAAAATCGATTATCTGCGCAGAGTTAACAAAGATCGATAAATCGATCACAAGATTTTTCAAACTACAACCCGGTATATTTTTCAATAAGTTGTTTCTCGATTGAGTTCTAATAATATATCTCAATTTCATTCATATTCGGATTTTCGCGAAATTTATCTATCCGTCCATCTGTTATCTGACTATTTATCGTCCTGACACGTAAATGCAATAAGATTGGAAGTATCTATGCAGTATTCTTTTCTTCCATTTTGTGATGAAAAGGATCAAAAATGGAAAAACATTAAATTTCTTTCTAGAAAGACAAATTTTACTGACTTCGTATAACCACAGCTAATGATTACTATAAGAACTTTTAGCATACGTTGCCATCTTTGAGTATAACATTTAATCCTGATATTTTATAAAATAATACGGAGAACGGTCCGTATTTTTGAATTATCGAACTCTAAAAGAAAATTCACAATTTCGACATTTTTTTTATGACGGCCAATATAGAGTATAAGTCTATTACTTATCAGAAAATACTCTAAAAATTTATAAAAAATTCTTTAAAAATTCACACGAAATTATTTAACTCATTTTAAGTGTTATTTTCCAATGAAAAGATTAATTCATACGTAGATTAATTTGAATTACTCTTCGACTAATCCATTCATTTTGGGAATAATCCAAGAACGAATTAATCTATTCTTTCATTAATATTTTTTTTTATCATAATCTCAATGTTAACAACTATACAATATTTTTCTTTAATTTATTATAAATTAATGTGCATTAACTGTTGAGAAGAACAGCGAATTATTATGCAGTATTTTTCAGATTAGCGTATAATATTGCGTATTTTTAAATTTGAAATGAAAAAATATTAACAAAAAGCAATTAAAATGCTAAGTTAGGATCATAAATTTTTTTTTTATAATCATATGCTAAAAATTTTCTAACTATAGTAGGCCTACTGTACACGGCCGCCGAGAGAAATTTTCGGGCCCGTGACAAGTCTGGGGGCCGTGCCTCACTTAAATAAATGCATCACTTTGCTTTAATAAAAATCTTTCATGAGATTCAGTAACCTAAATAAACCTATATTTCTTTTTTCTGTGTGGCGTAACACAGCTTTCCACCAAATTGGTATTAAGCGAGAGGTTATTTCAGTGCCCACCTAGGTTACCTATACTCGTGGTGAGATTAGCCATCAATGAAGAATATGGTTCAACAGGTAGATCCAGATCCATTCTGAAAACATTTTGAAATATGAGACTCGGATCCCTCACTCACACACTGTTTGATAAGTACATATACCCGGACCCGGATATATGTAATTTTGTACTTATCAAACAGTGTTATACATAAAATAGTTTGTTCTAGCATAACTGCTTTGGGTGATAGACTGGTCTCTGGCTGAGGCCTGCGAACTGTTGGATACATTATGTGACACATCGAGGCCCGATGGTCGGGCCCGTGACAAAAGTCTCGGATTTCACCCCCTCTCTGCGGCCCTGGTACTGTATAATATTTTATTTTTCCTGTTTACAAATTCATCTGAAAAACTTATCGATTTTTATATCGTTTTTACGCATAATTTTATGTAAAAATTGCCATCATTAAAAATTATTTTAGTAAACTATCAATTAGAAATTTAATTCGATAATTTGAATTAGAATATAATGCTTAAAAAAATAGATTGCATGTGCTCTTTAGAATATTTATCGACAGAAAATAAATATATATTTTTTTCCTTTTAGAAATAAAATATTCTCAAGGAAATTGTTGAAAGATTATATAACGCCTACACATTCTCCAAAGCAACCTTGACTGCATCATCAATGTCACTTGTTAGAACAATGACCTCAATGTTGTAAAATTAAAACTTCACTTTGTTTGACACGTTTTCTTTAATATTAAATAAAAAATTCTGAATAAATTCGATTTTTTCATATTAATATTTGTTATGCATCCGATATAAATAAAAATATCGATCCTGTTTAATATAATTTATCTGCCTTAGAGCGCATACGATATTTTTGAGTATGCAAATTAATCATCTTTTAATTACTATTTTAAATAAAAAAAAGCATTTATTTATTATTAACGCATTTTTCTTTAATACGAATAAAATTGTTTACAATAAATTGCTATGCAAATAAATAATTTTGTAATTTAGAAAATCATTCAGAAATATTTAATGGAATAACTGTAGCGAACGAAAATCTGTTAATACAACCGTATAAATAAACAGAATAAACCAATTATTTTCTTAATTCAAATAATTCTTTATTTATGTTCTTTAAGTAAGGAGATCATTTTTCAATTTTTATAAATTTTTAAAATAAATCCCAGTACTTTTCTGAAGTCTTTGTTGCTTTTTTAACGGTACTTCGAACTGATAGCGAATATTTAATCTTTATAAATGCAAATAAATTTAATTATATAAAGCAATTCAATTACAGAATTTCATACCAATAATTTTTGAATATAAAAGAAAAAAAAAAATCTGTATTTGTAGATAAAATATCTTTTCAGAATTTAACGGGTATGATTATTAAAATATTTTTAAAAATAACTATATCATTCGTGTGTGAAGCTATCGACCTGTTAGAATTTATATAGCTTAGCTTATAAACAATGTTCCTGTAAAATTTTAATATTCTTGTATTTTTAATATTGAGATATTCTGTAGATAAACAATTTAACAGATATACCGAAAAGAAAAATTATATAAAATCATTTTTGTAAATTTTTATACAGACATATGATAATTAATTTCGAATACGTCGATTTTTTTATAAATTTCGAATGGCCGCCATTTTGTAACAAAATCGTCTACAAAGCTCATGATTAAAATTTATGTGGCCTTGGATAATAATGTTTTCACTAAATTTCTACGATATTTTGAGAATAAACAGATAATAAAGTAAAATTAAAAAATTGGCAAAACATTTATGTTGCATTTTTATAATGTTTATATGTGGAAAAATTTTTTTATTATGAAAATTCTTTATTAGGCGTATATAATTTCATCTGACAAAATATAATTAAATATTTAAAATACAATAATGTAATAATTTTAGGTTTCGTTTTATTATATTTGAAATTTTAAAATTATATATTAAGATCGAATATAAATAATAAAAATAAAATCGAATATAAAGTTGTTTATTGAATATTTAAAACTAAAAAAAAAGTCATTTATAATTACAAGCAAAAAGTCATTAGAAACCAATAAAAAATTTTTTTTTAAAAATAATTTTTTTTTTAGTTTTGAGAAACAAATCCATAAGTACTCTCTTTCCCAAAATACAAATCATTTCAAAAAATTGGCATGCAAAAGTTTGAGTTTAGTTTGCATATAAAGGCAGTGTGTCATTATTATTGATGATAGTCAAAAAACAGAGGTATTGAAATCTTAATTATTTTTACATGGTTTATTATTCTAGTGATTCAACTTAATATGTTTGCACTTATTCATAATCTTGAATTTAATGTTATCAATATTAAAATTTCAGATAAAAGTAAATGTGCCAAATGTGCCAAGTGTCCCAAATTTAGTGAACTTAACAGTGGGAAATCTTACTTCTAGGATTCACTAATTTCCCAGTTGGACTTCCAATATAGGATAATAGTACAAGAACTCTAATATCCACAATTTATAAAGTCTGCAGAAATATTAATACTAGATAAACAATACTTAACTAACTTAAAAATAAACAAATCAGAAAATAAATAATAGTGATAAATCTATTAGGAATCATTTAAACACCATTTACAACTGAATTCAACAAATGCTTTATTAAAGCAAAAATAAAATATCGGTAAGTTAATTTAGTAAATAATTTATTTAATTAATTCAAACAATAATGCTAATAAAACAATATTCTCAAATTTTAAATAAATCTTAAACTAATTAAACTAACAATCATCACATAAGCTAAGAAATACATAATTCTGGTCAATTGGAAATCATTTCAATAAGATCATTACGCTTAATATTACTAGGATCATAACTCAACTTGTTCTTCTATATCTCAGCAGACTCCTTATATAGAGAAATTTTAACAGGCTCATACTCATTTACAGGCAATCTGCATATAGCACAGTATTTCTACAACTTGGTTTTGCTCTAACATAGAAAACTGTAACAATCCTCAAACAACATAGTACTTATTTAACAAGGTTTTGTTCTAACATAAAGAATTATAGTAAACTGCACATCACATGATACTTTTTTGTATGGGGAATATTCTACTAACAATAATATAATAGCAATATGCTGGATATAATTTTCCAACATTTATCATTTTTTTTTTTTTTTGCAAATCCCTGTTGTTGATTTGCTAACTATGATGCAAAAAAATTTATGAAATACTCTATATATTTTAACTTTTTTTGATTGAAAATACAAAGTTCAAAAGGAAATTGCAAAAATACTTAGTTCTATATCATGAAATTTATAAAGAATTATCAAGCAAAAGCAAACAAACTCAGATTACTGATTTTTTAAAGAGAATAGATATATGAAATCTAGATACTGCAGAAAAAGTTCAGAAAAAGATATTCTGCAATAGAGAAAATGTTCTCTTTGATTGCACTTAGCAATAATAAAGAAAAAAAATTTAAATGAATATACATTATCTGGCATGCAGAAACTCATTGATTTATGTAGGTGGATTGTCCTGTAAAACTCTATGTAGGTCAAAACATGCATATATCAGAGCATGTCCTATACAGGTACTTGAGCTATGACCTTAATTCATATATAAATTTTGTTTATAACACAGATATTATTCGACTCCTAAAAGTACCGAAATCATTTTATATACTGTACGTTGTAATATATTTCATAATTGGACCATTTATTAGTATCAACATGGGCAGGGATGAAGTATATATTGGGTGTACTGCTAGATCAATACAAAAAAGAATTAAGGAACATAAAGCAGATGTGGCTAAAGGGCAACAGAATACTGTGCTCGCACAAAGGATTTTGAACTTTGATGCCTAGGTTATGTGAAGCAATGTAAAATTATTAACTGATTCAAGACCTAATAAGAGCAAAGTTTGCAGAGGCTTTTGAAATTTTTAAGAATAAAAATGCAGAAAATAACACCATAAACACCGTAGAAACAAATTTAGTAAATTCTGCATGGGCATAGTGTACCCATGTAATACAAAAAAAAAAAAACAACTGATTTAGTCCTAACAGTTTAATGTATCAATTGGTCCTATAAGTTATTTATTTCATATAAAATTATCTAATATTTTAATTTAATTTTATATTTTATAGATATAATTTATTTAAAAAACTTTCAGTTTGAGTATGAACTTTTAACAGTTAATATGTTGCGATGGTTATTGTTCGAATTTATTCGTTTTTAAAATGTATTCTAAAACTATGTTCTAATGTTTATAATACTTTTTATGATTTTCTGAAGAAAACCCAGAGGATCGAAAGCACTACAATAAATTTATTTTAAATCCAAAAAATTGTATTTATACTATTACCATTCAAATTAATCTTGTCAACCTTGTTTACAGCTTCAACAGCATCTGCTCAAGTTAATTTGAAAATATTGAACTCAAACAGTAAAATAAACATTTACTTACTTGAAACTTGAAAAGATCTTTCTAGTTTTCTTGAATTCAAATAAAATGAGAAGGTCATATTAGTAAAATCTTTTCAAATTGCTTGACACTAACAACTTGATTATAAGTGAATAACTAAATTTGACTAATATGAACAAGACTTAATTCTTAGAAGGAAACAATAAATGATCTGAAGGATCGATTCTTCTAATTGTGATTCTAATTGATTATACCTGTCCCTCTTTTTTACATAACAGATTGGTTCTGCAAAAAATATTGAGTAAATGAAAATTGTGTAAATCAAGTGTACATAAATTGTGTGTCATATTGTATAGAAATGCCCATTTTCTATATAAATGTTATTCTTGATTTACACAATTTTCATTTATATATGATTTTGTAGAACCAATCTACTATGGAAAAAGAGGGAGAAGTGTACTTGATTTGAGGATTAAGCACTAATAGTGACATAATATATATTTTAAATTTTACAGAAATTAGAACTAATAAATAAATTTTCTAATTTAAGAAACTTGAAAATACTTTATTTATAAAAATTTTTAAATTGAATATTTTTGTAGAAACTTTTAAGTGAATTTCTTAAATAAATCTTTGAAAATATGTTTTGCATTTATCATTGTTACGAGATGTTGGATGTTAAAAATGAGATAATATCTCAATCAGTTTTTCCAATATCCAGCTTCAGTAAAACATTATTAGTCTAAAAAAATCAGCATACAGCGTGATTCATCTAAAGTGTGACAGGCAATTTTCTCTGCAACCATATTAGAAAGGAAACTGATGTAAACTGGAAAATATTCATATTACTGTATTACTTCAAATTTAAGTCGCCCTCGAATTTAAGCTGCAGTAGGATTTTAAAATTGGAAAAAATAAAAATGATTTTATAATAAAAGTTTCTACAAAAATATTCAATTTAAAGTGAATTTCTTAAATAAATCTTTGAAAATATGTTTTGCATTTATCATTGTTACGAGATGTTGGATGTTAAAAATGAGATAATATCTCAATCAGTTTTTCCAATATCCAGCTTCAGTAAAACATTATTAGTCTAAAAAAATCAGCATACAGCGTGATTCATCTAAAGTGTGACAGGCAATTTTCTCTGCAACCATATTAGAAAGGAAACTGATGTAAACTGGAAAATATTCATATTACTGTATTACTTCAAATTTAAGTCGCCCTCGAATTTAAGCTGCAGTAGGATTTTAAAATTGGAAAAAATAAAAATGATTTTATAATAGATATTGAAAAATAAGAAACATTTTTATTTACTTAAATAGGTACTAATATACATAATAAGCTACCAAATAAATTAATGATCATAATACTATGCACAATACATAGAGCATAAAGCAAAAGCCCGAACGTTGGGGAGTGGGAGCTCGGGAGAAATAAGAAACGTTGGAGAGTGGGAGCTCGGGAGAAATAAGATGTTAAAGTATTCGATAAGCCGCACCCAAATTTTACGTCTTAAAAATCCAAATAAAAAGTGAAGCTTAAATTCAAAGTAATACGGTAAAACAATTTTTTATTTGATAAATGGTTCATTACATTGTGATGTCTATAAATAGGAAAAAATTGGGTGTACTTTAATAAATTTTTGTAATAATAGCACTTTTTTTTAACACCAATAGGAAATTTTTTTCATTAACAAAATTCATTTAAAGCATTTTTCAAATAAACTAATAATTTTTGAGGTACAGATTAAAATCTAGGAAATAGCACAGCCACATAAACTTACACCCAGCCACTCGGAAGTAACGAGTGAAGTGGTGTCACTCAGAGCATTGTGACACAGAGTCTACAGCAGCACAGTTTATTTACAAATAAAGGTAGAAAAAATTCTGTTGATTCAACCAATTTTCTGTTGTGTTTTTTGTTCATTCTTAAAGCAATAAATTACATTTGTGTTGGTACAGTGAAGTTTTGATTCAGTAGAAACATTTCCACCTTCATTTTAAATAAACTGTGCTGCAGTGTACTCTGAGTGATGTGGCTCTCTGTGTAGCTAGACTGTGCGTGATGCCAATACACTTGCTGCCTCCGAGAAGTTGGGAAAAGGTTTACATGGCCATGTTACTTCCTGCATTTTAAAGATTGTATCTCAAAAATTATCAGTTTATTTGAAAAATGCTTTAAATGAATTTTGTTAATGAAAAAAGAATTTTCTATTGGTAATAAAAAAAGGTGTCATTATTATGAAAATCTTAAAATATACCTGATTTTGTCTATTTACAGATATCATAATATAACAAACCATAAATCAAATAAAAGATCGTTTTAATATGAATAAACCAAATTGACAACTAGGTCCCAAATTAAATAAAACAAAATCTAAACTAGTTTACAGGATCTTAATTAATTTTATTTTAAGGTCCTGTAAGCTAGTTTAGATTTTATTTTATTTTAATATGAATATTTTCCAGTTTAGATCAACTTTCTATCTAATGCAATTGTGGAGATAATCTCCTGTCACATTTTAGGTGAATCACCCTGTATATGTCAAACCAGATTACAAATTTTCCCAAACTGTGATTATAAGTTTTTAATTTAAAATACTAAGTAAACCGTAAGTACTTTCATTAAGGATACATTATTTATTTCAAATAAATAATAATACATCTTATTGAGTGTCTATAGTTTACTTAGTATTTTGGATTCATAGTAATAGGACTTATCAAATTAACTTAATCATTGATTACAGCTTACTTTAAATTATTACCGTTAGGATGTATTTAAAGTTTGTCTATTATTTTAGTATTCATATTATGAAGTATGTAGTTATTAATATTAATAATTCACCTTTCTAATTTTCCTGATCGATTAGTGGTTTTCACTGTGTATTTATCAAGTATCTTCTCTTTAAATAATGTGGGAATTGATGGTAAAGGATCTGTATAATAAAAATGAGAAATATTATTTCAAAATAGTAATTCTAATACTCACAAGGGGAATATATGTCTGTGTAATCCATAATTTTGATCCATTTGTAGAGATAAAACTAGAGCAAAAATGATTAAATACTTGTCTGAGCTTTTTGTCCAATGTGCCCTCCTAATAATAGTTTTCAATTCTTTAAAAGTGATGATTCATAAGGTTATATTTATGTGACCCAACAGAACAACACCTTATGCTATCTCCCCACAATGCAGCTGGTTAAAGCAGTTTTTGTTGGCTGCTAGCATCATTGTGGATTTGATCCCCCATTTCTTTTTGTTTCTTTTTTTTGATGGTATGTAGTCAATATATATAATATGTAGTCAAATATAATTTTATTAATATGTATTAAATGAATTCTTATCTTGATAATAAGATATTAATTATACATATTTTTATTCATATAGGCATATATACATAACTGTTTAAAAAGAAAAGATAAAAATGAAAAAAAAATTTTCCACTTTTTTGGGTTATTTATCTAGTTTGTCCAGATTATGTAATTTTTTACAATATCTTTGCAAATTTTATTTAAAAATTGTATTTACTTCCTTTATACAATTTTTTATATCAAATTGAAAAATGTGATAAAATATATATATAGGTTTTGTCAAATTGATTCCAGAAAGAACTTTTTTACCAATGTAAAGCCTGTTTGTTTTCCACCCAGGCAGGTAATGCATCATAAGATGTGAGTATATAGCAAACACTTATGTTTCACATGTTTTAATGATAAATATTATTCAAAATATTGTATTAATCTATTGTATCTATTGTATATAAAATCTATTTTTAAATAAAAGTTACATATATATATTTCTATGTGAATATAAATACATGTAATTAATATCCTACTATCATGACAAGAATTCTTTTAATATGCATTAATCAAATTATATTATATTTAATTTCATAATATCATTAAAAAAAGAAAGAAAGAAAAACAAACAGAAAGAGATGGGGATTGAATCCACAATGATGCTAGCAGCTAACAAACAAGCACTTAATCAACTGCATTGTGGAGGCATGGCATAAGGTATTATTCTATTGGGTTACATAAACATAACTTTATGAATCACTGATTTTCGAGCATCAAAAATTATTATTAGGAGGGTGAATTGGACAGAAAGCTCAAATATGTATTCAATCATTTTTGCTTAGTTTCACACTGTACAAGTTGATCAAAATTAATAGGAGGACATATCTATAACCATCATCAGTTTAAAATAATATTTCCTTAAATAGAATTTAAAAAAACCTAGTTTATAATAATTGAATAAAATTCTTAATGATACAAAAGTAATTCTTCATGACTGACTGTATTTGTGGAATATCCAATATTTAATTACCTACAAAAATGTTAATTTATGTTATACATATACATTTTTTTTACAAAAAAATATCAAAACAATCATTTATGCAGATGAACTACTGTCAGATAAAACAAGATATATAAACTGCCTAAAACACTAAGACAAAAAACGAATAAAGAGCACCAATGACAGTATTGACTTCAAAACAACTTATTAATTTTCAAACTAATGAAGTACTTTCGATGATAGTCTAGTCGTTAGACTGAAAGTACTTCGTTAGTTTGAAATAAATAAGTTGTTTTGAAGTCACTACTGCTGTTGATGCTCTTTATTCGTTATTGAACTACTGTCTTAGGTACAATCTGGGAATAAAAGTTATTCATGTAATATGTCAATAAAGCAGATGGTGCACTATTGCTTTTCAGTTGCCATTTTGATTTTTCCAGTTTTGTAGAAGATGACAGAGTTTTTACTGATGCTGGAGTGATTGACCTGGAACCAATCACTCCATTTTACATTTATTGAAAAATCTGATTTATGTCATTTTTAATAACATTGCCAGTTTTCAAAAAACCTTCAATATAGCTTTGGGGATTACTGTGCATCTATATGCCTTAAATCTAGAATTCAAGAATATATTAGGGATATTAAGAATGGTATCTTCTTCATAGCCCTTTCTTGGATATTTATTAATTTAACTCCTTGAGGGCTTTGTGTCTATAGACATCAAGATATTGAAACAAAAAATGATAAAAAACAATTAAAAAAATGTTAAAAAAATTCAAACCTGATTTTATTAATCCAGCTTTTGCAAATCAAATTTTTTGTGTGTAATTGGTGAAAATATGAGCTTTTGATGGTGGGTCTTAAATTTTTTCAGTTGCTGAAATATTTTTTTAAATTATGTGTAAATAAACATTGTTTATATTTGAATGGCTCAATAGACTTTGGATTTTTTTTTATCCCATTCTGTTGATTTTATAGTCTAACCTACAAAACCTATTTCAATTATATGATTTGATAAATAATATTTTTGGAAATTTTTGGAAAAACTTGAATTTTTCTCAAAATAAGCTATAAAATTCTGAAAATAAAAAAATATTGTAGATAATAAGAAAATAGTTGTTAATTCTGTTAAAATAAACTAAAATTTATTGTAATTATTCATTTTTTGTTTGAATTTTACTGAAATTTAGGAGTAAATCACAAAAAACAAAACAAACATCCTCAAGCAATTTAAAGGGGCATGGTACTTTTGTTTTACAGCAGCCACTTACTTCCTGGAAAATTGCAAGCTTGCAATTTTTCCAAGAAATTGCAAGCAAACTTGGCTGCAATTTCTTGGCTTCTTGCAATTTCTTGGCTCGCAAACTTGGTAATGATGAAAACTTGCTCAGTCCTTTGCACTTGTGCAGAGCTTTTTTCTAATCCTGCCAGCAGGGTGGTAAAAAAGCAAATTGCTATTACTGTTGGCAGAACCAGATTTCCATTTTTAGGGGCCCTGGAAATTGCAAGCAAACTTGGCTGCAATTTCTTGGCTTGCAAACTTGGTAATGATGAAAACTTGCTTAGTCCTTTGCACTTGTGCAGAGCTTTTTTCTAATCCTGCCAGCAGGGCGGTAAAAAAGCAAATTGCTATTACTGTTGGCAGAACCAGATTTCCATTTTTAGGGGCCCTAGGACAAGCAAGGCTTTGGGGTCTCTAAAAATTCAAATCAGCTACATCTAATTTTAAAGGCTCCTTATAACTGAAGGAACCTTTAAAATTTTACTTTCTATCTAGCACTTTAATAAAAACCTTAAAATTTTACTTTCTATCTAGCACTTTAATAAAAACCAATTTTTTTCAGCTACATCTAATTTTAAAGGCTCCTTATAATCCTAAAAATTCAAATCAGCTACATCTAATTTTAAAGGCTCCTTATAACGAAGGAACCTTTAAAATTTTACTTTCTATCTAGCACTTTAATAAAAACCTTAAAATTTTACTTTCTATCTAGCACTTTAATAAAAACCAATTTTTTTCAACTACGTCTAATTTTAAAGGCTCCTTATAACTTATAAGGAACCTTTAAAGTCTAATTTTAAAGGCTCCTTATAACTTATAAGGAACCTTTAAAATTTTGTTTAATTTTAAAGGCTCCTTATAACTTATAAGGAACCTTTAAAATTTTACATCTATCTAGCACTTTAATAAAAACCCATTTTTTCTTATTAAAAGTTTAGATATCCAGTACTTTTAATAAGAAAAAATGGGTTGTTATTAAAGCTTATAAAACTTGAAAATTGATTGATAGTTTTGGGGCCCCTAGAATTGCAGGGCCCTAGAATCGGCTTATTGGTAATTCCGGCCCTAACTGTTGGCAATAAATTTGTTGTTTTAATTTTTGTCGTATTTATTAAAGGTAAAACTGTTATATTGGTTATTAATTTTCATGTTAGAAGCTCTTGAAATGAAACATAACATTAAAAATTTAAGTTTCTGAGGACATTTTTATCTGTTAAAAAGAAAAGTTATTTTTCTAAATTTTAGTAGTTCCTAATTTGGAATGATTAAATACATATTCTGGATCCTTTTCCACAAGTATAATATATACTCATAGGGAAGGCCTAGAACTTCCCCATGAAGTAATAAAAGTAATGTTTGAACTTCCCCATGAATACATTGTACTCATGTGGAAGTTCAAACGTTACTTTTTACTATAGTTGATTCTCGTTATTCGCGGTAGGTATGTTCTGTAAATTCTTCACAAATATCGAACCATTGTGTCTATAGGAAATATAGTTAGAACAGTATTTTCACTGTTCAAAGATAATCTGTGAATAAGCATGAAAGTGCCGCAAAAATTGAATTTGTGGTTACAAATAAATTTTCGGGCATAGTCGAATACGTGAATAGAGAATTTGTGAATACCAAGAATCGACTGTATTTTAATACTTAAATCAAAATATATTTAGTTTTTCCTCTAATGAAAAATGAATGTAATTGAAAACATGTTCAGTCCTTGGACTTAGAAAATTTCCATTAATACCATTATATTTAGAAATTGTGTATTTAAAAACTAATGATGGCTGATTTCAAGATTCTACTGAGAAGTGCATGTATATGAATTAGAAAAGATATCTGGTAGTAAATAATCATTCACATATGAAATACTTTCTCAATACATATTTTGCTTCTCCTGAAAATTAACAAAAACAGACTGAAGATGTTTTGTAATCACATCTTCAATTGTTTTTGCTTTCTTTCATTGAAATTACTCCCTCCGTATTGAAATGGTTGTCTGATTTATAAATTTGCAATGGATTAAAGAAGAGTGATTAGAGGCATGAAGAGTGGTTTTTAACATGTTACCTTCTATTAAAAAAAATGTTGATACTACATGTCGAGTTATTTCTTTCTTTTTTCTAGAGCTACGGCGAAGAAACACAATTTGATGTCTGAAGAGAGAAATGCAATTCTACAGAAATTTAAATAATTATTTAATTAAAAATAGCCAATTAGCAGGATTCAATTTACTTACAGATAAGTTGCTTTTATAAAATTCAAAGAAGCGCTTTCGGAATTCTTATATTCCCTCTTCAGCTTTAACCATCAAAATTAATTCTTTTCTAATTCGTTGTTGTTTAAAATTTAAAATTGAACATGATTATAAAAATAAATTAAAGCACATACCATAATAAACTGATTTTCTAATTTAATTTTAAAAAGTTTTTTAGAAGTTATAATGTTAATAAATACGAAGAAACGTATTTTTTATTTATAAATAATGTTCAGTGTTAAATTAATTTAAGCCAAATTTCCAAGCACTGCTCAGTTCTCCTGAGTCTAATTTGTTGATAGGTTTAATCGATTGTTTTCTCTTTTTTAATATAGCAAGAATTTAATTTTATAAAAGCAACTTATCTGTAAGTAAATTGAATCCTGCTAATTGGCTAGTTTTAATTAAATAATTATTTAAACTAAAGTACGCAGTGAATGAAAATTTAGAAAATGTACAGGAGTTATTAAGAAACTTTAAAATGAAAAACCTAAGCATGGTATTATAGCTGCTAATGGAAAAAAACATGATATGATATTTTGGAAAAGTAGACTGTACACTGGAAGCAGGTCAGTTTCTTCAATTTCAATGCTTTCTTCATTTTGAAACATGTCATGAACCCGATAGGCCATCTTTACCTTTCTTTGAATGTGCTCACTGTTTCTTCCATATTTGTCTGACCCACACAATCATTCTTCAGGTACAGAATAGTTGCAAATATACATGTACTATGTTCATTGAAAATTACTTTGGTAAAAAACTAAATTACTCCATCAATAAAAATCATTATGGTTAATTATATTTAATAAATTATGCTTGCACTTTGAAATTAATGATAGAGTGGGTATAAAACATTACATTATGGTTAATTATATAAAATAAACATTAAATACTTATTATATTCATATAGTTGTTTTATATTTAATAAATTATGCTTGCACTTTGAAATTAATGATAGAGTGGGTATAAAACATTATTTTTTTTTAAATGGGACAATCATTTTGATACAAATAATTTATGCAAATAGAACAATCATTTTGATACAGAGAGTGTATATTTTTCTTACCTTTCTTCTTTATATCTTTTGCTTTCAAAGTTGACAATTGCATCAAAAAATAAAAATAAGCTAATAACTTTGCATTGTGTTTTTGTCTTTCTTCATTTTGAGGCATAATTTTTAATTTATCAATTATATACATTCCATACCTAGATGAAAAAAACAAATTAATCTAAATTATCTTTCATATTCTACTAATTAGCTTTTAATTCAGTAAATACAAATCACATTTCAATATGAATATACAGTAGAACTTCGATATCTCGAATCTCATGGGAACAAAAAAAAATTTGACATAAAGAGTTTGAGATATCAAGGTTCAATTTTAAATAAAGATTTTTATGTCAATAATATGCACCATAGTTTTTAATAATGTATAAGATATCTTTTTTCCATGAAAATTAGGATCTAAATACTCCTGCATCTTTAAATCAAAGGTTGAAAATATCACTAAATAAACATGATCGATCATATTGACAAAAACCTATCATCAATTAGAAGTGAAACTTAAAAACGAAACTACTGTGCAGCATGTTCAGTATTTGAGCATGCACAAAAAAGTTCCTGTTTCAGTTATCAGCAGCATATTTATGTTCTTTTGTTAAATTTAAATCCTTTGTTTAGACTCCAAAAGCCAAGGAAAAATTCATATTTTTAATTTCTGTAGCACAAAAATTATAAATTAATTTGAGATAGCAATGGTTTTGAAGTAAATACTTTGAGATAACTATTGAAATTACATTGGTTTAATGCCGAAAGTGCACGGAAAAATTTTTTCCACACATCAAGGGTTTTGAGATAGAGAGGTTTGAGATAACAAGGTTATTTTTTTCCACATATCAGGGGTTTTGAGATAACAAGGTTACACTGTATTTTATTACTATATTTATGTTTCCCACATATCAAGGGTTTCGAGATAGAGAGGTTCGAGATAACAAGGTTACACATATCAAGGGTTTCGAGATACTGTAAAGAGGTTCAAGATAATAAGGTTACACTGTATAAATTTATTTGATCTAAGAATGTTTTCAATTAAATTTATAACCAATAACATAAAACAGTTAATGTAATTGTATTGTATTCATCATCATCATATAGCTGTATCCTTATGAAATGGTGGAAAGTCCTCAAAGAAGGAATACACACATTACTGATCAAATAATGCCCAACATTCCTATCCCTTCATACTATACCAGGTTTCTTCATAGTCATTTTCTTATTCATATACGTACTACTCTTATCATACTCTCAAATTCAAATATAATCAATTTTCATCCACTTATTTTCTCAACTCTCTCCTTTATTGCCTTTTCCCATACATCCAATATACACACTTCATAATTCACTCCACATAATCGAGCATACCTAAAAATTTATAATTAGTAGAAACTACATCTAAATATTTCTCACATGTAATATTTTAAAATTTTCACATTTTTGCAATCGTAAAGGCACACTTTCGTAGCTTAGTTGAACATTATTAATATGATTATAGCTGAGAGGAAATAATTAATAAAATATTGTACTTTATCATTTTTATCCAAATTACCTATATAATGCATACCAAAATATTGAGCACTGATATAAAACAGATAAGGTACGCAAGGAAATAATTTTTTAAATATAGATAACGTATATCTCATCACATTTGCATAAATTCCCCAAAATGAATGAAATATATTTATTTTGGTTAATATTATATGGTCTTCAGTTTTCAAAATTGTTTTATTATGTACAATCAGCATAAATATCGTTCTGATGCTGAATTCTGTATAGTTTCTTGTGTCAGAATGATACTTATGACGACTGTATGAAATAGAACAATTTCGAAAACTGAAGATCTCTTTGTGCCAGCCAACTATTTAAATCATTTACCACAATCACTTATTATTACAGGATTCATTCAGTACATCATTTAGTTCATACCAGAATTTGTCTTTCTAACCCTCATTCATACCTTAAAACATCATTTGTATTCCTAATTTTATTTTCACCCATGTCATTTTGCCATCCAAACATTTATATTCTGATACACATTTCCTTAGTTTTCTCATTTGTCAGCATATCTATATTATCTAAATGTCCATTCACTGCTTACTTTAACTTATTTAATTATAACTAGCCAATAAGCAAGAATTATTATAAATAATAATTCCTGCTTATTGGCTAGTTATAATTAAATATCTACAGGGTGACAATTATTGAGCTATATGAAAAAAACCTTGATAACTTTTGAACTGTTGGCGAGATTCAGTTAAAACTTGGCAGTTGAATGCAGGGCATGTTGGGATTTTTTTTGAGCATGTGCACTTTTATTATTGTTGTTGTTCAATTTTCAGTGAAAATGTCGCAATACAGTGTCTCTGAGTGTATATCGATTGTCAAGGCCTACTATTCGAGCAATAACAGCCTTATTGCGGCTCAAAGAAAATTTGCGACCGAGTACAAGCTGAAGACAACCGGTCCAAGTGTTATAACAATCAAAAATTTGATTCAAAAGTTTAAGAGAACTGGTAGTGTTTGTGATGACAGTATTGGCAATGTTGGTTGTCAAGCAAGTGTGAAAACGCCTGAAAATATCAAGAAAACACGAATTGTGTTTCAAAATAGCCCAAGGAAATTGATCAGACGAGCTGCACAACAGGCCGGAATCAACTGGGATACTGTGCGACAAATTGTTGTTCAAGACCTGCAGTTCTTTCCTTACAAAATTCAAACTTATCAGCCATTGAGCCCCATTGCCATTGAACAGCGTTTGCGTTTCACCAACACTATTGTCGATACGATTGACAAACAAGAATTTGATGTGAATATGGTTTAGTGACGAAGCCCACTTTCATTTGGATGGGTTCATCAATAATGATATAAGAAAATTAAATAGAACATT
>AYEL01066266.1:0-19430 GCA_000484575.1 Olivierus martensii
CGACCTGTGCTTACGAAAATAACATAGTAATACAATGGGATAGTGCAAAAATTATAAAAACTCTAGACAAAAAAGAAGACTTATGGATAACGGAAACGATTGAAATTATGAAAAGAAGTGAAAGTGAAAACATTATAAATAATAAAAATAGCGAAAGTATTTCGGCGGCCTGGAAATACGCGATTAAACACTGATGTTTATAATACACATTTTACATAACGTAAAACATAATGTATATATTTTTAGATTAATTTTATATTTCTAAAATTTAAAAAAATACTTAAAAAAATGAGCGCGTGTTTATATTTTAAAACTGTAAATATGAATTCTTTGAACTCTGATGTAGTTCTATTAGCCATTGTTCACAACGAAAAGCTGATGATGATATTTATAATATCGAAAATGTTTCTAAATAAAAGTTTTTGATCTATTTTTAATACTGCTAAATGTGCTATTTAATTTTCTTATATCGTTATAATAAATAAGAAGGTAAAAGTCGAACTTATAAGTTCATCAATAAGCAGAATTGGTGCATTTAGGGGACTGAAAATCCCCATTTCGCAATTGAGAAGTCTCTCCACCCCAAACTGGCAACTGTTTGGTGTGCAATGTCCAGTTGTGGAATAATCGATGCGATATTCACTGAAGGCACGGTGACTGCTGGACAATATGTCAAAATTTTAGAAAATGATTTCATCCCTATTATCCAAAGTGATCCAGATTTTGAAAAGATGTGGTTCATGCAGGACGGAGCATGACCCCATTGGACCAATAGAGTGTTTGAAGTCCTGGAAGAGCACTTTGGAGAGCGCATTCTGGCTCTGAGGTACCCAGAGGCCATTGGAATGGGAATCGCTTGGCTGCCCTATTCTCCTGATCTCAACACTTGTGACTCATTTTTGTGGGGCAGTATTAAAGATAAAGCTTACGCAAATAACCCAAAAACCATTGCTAAGCTCAAAACTGCCATTCAGGAGCAGGAGGTCATTGAAAGCATCGATGTCTCGACACTTCAGCGAGTTGTGCAGAATTTTGCTATTTGTTTGCGTCACATCATAGCCAATGATGGCAAGCATATCGAACATGTCATAATCTAAATCCAAATATCATTTGCGCCACATCATAGCCAATGATGGCAAGCATATCGAACATGTCATAATCTAAATCCAAATATCAGTAGTTACTTTTAAAATCTTCATAAAATGTTTGAACTCAGTAGTTTTTGAAAATTTTATTTTTTATTTCATATAGCTCAATAATTGTCACCCTGTATATTACATTTGCTCATGCATTATTTTCCATACTAAACTGTATTTTCACAATAATGTTTCTTACATATTAAAATTCAATTCCTTTGGAGATGTGTCAGTTATAAACAGCACATCCAGTCTGTACTTGCGCATCTTATTGATAGACTCTTGTTTATTTCCTTTCACTTAGCCATTCATACTTCACACACACAATCTTTGTTCATATTTCCATTTTCATGCTTATTATTCATTTTGCCCATTATCTATGCCAACTTATCTTATTTAACAGTCTGGATTTTTTAATATTGAATGAAAATAATATTGAATATGATAAAATTTCACCATGCTAACAATTAATCAACAGTAATATCATCTATTGGGAACTGCCTCTATAGAATCTCAGATAATCTTGAACACCATTTTGTCTGATTCTTAATTACTGTTTTTATGGAAAACAGTTGGATTATCAATAGCACTGAATATTGTTATAGTACAAAACAACATAGGCCAAAGGGTGAATTTTATATGGTGAATCATAATCTGAAATAATGCAAAAAGCCCTATTAGCAAATAAAAAATGAAATTAACTGGAAATATTTTTACTAAGTGTAAGTAAATAAATACAACAGCATTCTTATAGCAGTTAATAGTAATATAATAAATATTTTATTCACTGGAATGTTTTTGGCTATTTTCCAGCTCTCTTCAGCAGTGAAATTACAGTATAGTCATGGAAGCATTAAGTTCCAATTAAAATGAACAAAATAAATGAAAATTTTTGTTTGTTTTGAATTTTTGTTTGGTTCATTCTGATTGGAACTTAATGATTCCATGACTGTACTGTAATTTCATTGCTGAAGGCTAGAAAATAGCCAAATATATTACCATTAACTGTTATGAGAGTGCTGTTGTATTGATTTATGTTTTAAAAGCTGAACATTAAGTAGTTTTGTTTTCTTAATTGATATTTTCACTGTTTTTGCAACTATTTTCACTCACTATATTCAAGCTATAAAATAACTAATTAAAAATTTACATGAAATTTGGATTAAGCCACTTCAGGACAATGGAAATTACTTCCAGTTCTTTCATGACCATAATTCTTTTATGTTCTATTTTCATTTTATATTGGATCTGTAAAACTTTGACAATATGTATTTGGTTGAAGTTAATGCTATTTTCTAAAAAGTATGCTGTTGATATATAATCTTTCTTTATGTTTCCTTCCTTCTGCTATTTTTTAATCTTTGGAATAGAGTTCATCCTGTGAATTTTCATTTAAAAAAAAATTGATATTACAGGTCAAAATGAAGAGCAGATGCTAATTGTTTCAAACAAGGCACAATATACTTTTAAAATTTCTTATAAATGATTTTATGCCAATAATATATTCAATTTCATTTTTAATTTTCATTAAGGAATAAGGTTTATTCTAAACACAGTAAATAAATTTCATTCTTGATTGCTGTTGGAAAATGGTTTATATTAATATAATTAATAATGTTTTTTAAAAAAGATTGTTATTTCAGATATATATTTTTCCTTTTAATAGATAATTTTATTTTTATCTGCTAAGAGTGCTTTTTGGGTTTTTTTCCCCTTTATCAAAATAGCAGAGTAGTTTTCTATCAAAAACAAGCACTAATTAGGTAGAAAGAATGATTGCTTCTTGTTTATCATATTAAATAAAGGAAAACAATTATACAGTGACATATTTTCAACTTAAAGGAGTCATCATCAGCACCTAACACAATTTAAAACATTTATTGTTAAAAATACAACTGTTCATGGATTTGCATCATTTAGAAGCTTTTTGAACTGTCAAACTTTACAAACACAAGCTTTTTTCAAACAAATATTCAAATCTTTGAATATTTGATAAAATGATAAATCCTATAAAAACAAGATAATTGTTAACTCTAATTTATTTGTCAGAAATATTTTCTGGTATTAAGCTCTTCTCATGATTGCTAACTATAAAATTGCAAAGCATTCAAAATTTCATTTCAACATTTAATAATTTTTAATATTTAATTTAACTTCATAATATAAAACATCTTATAAATTAAAATAATAATATCAAATTAGCATTAAATAGCAATTAAAAATAATAGTAAGCTGTTTTGTTTTTAATATTGAGGTCTATATATTCACGTTCCTAAAAAATATAATAATATTGCTAATTAATATTAATTGCCTCTTTTTTAAAAATAATCTAATATCGAAAATAAAAGTTTTTTATTATTTATAATCTCTATTTAATGCTAATTAATAATGTTATTAATGAAAAATCTCTAATCACATCTTTTATTTTCATATTTTTGGTTACTGCTCCTACTGCCACACTGCTCTGATTCAGTGAATGTTTCACTGTTTTCATGGTGTATTTAATGTTTGTTGTATTATGTTGATAATATAAAAAAGAGTTAAGAAAGTGCAAACAAAGAGGATTTGGGCCCCCTATAATTCTGGGCCTCTCCGCGTTGCGGGGTCCGGCGCATTGTAGTTCCGTCACTGCATCAGACTCAGCTGATAGAAATACAGTATTTATGATCCAGCTTTGCATCGAGCAACGATGTAGGCATCAAGCCATAGACACCATGATCAAGCAATGACAAGCCCTTAATGGCGCTAGCCAAGCAATATTTGACTGACAGTAATAATAACAAACCAAATCTCAAAAGTAATTTGGTTTGTCATGCATAATATTTATAACCGAATTAAATTTACAGTACTATATTATATTTTTTTATAATTAAAATTTTATTATAATATAATTTTGGCGATAGATGGCAGTATATGTCATATTTTTATAATATTTAAATTTTGTACTGGAAAGTATAGAACTGAGAATCAATTTGAAATTTAGTTCTCGTTTTAAATTTTTATTCGATACCCCTTAAAATTTAAAAAATTATTGAAAATGTCTTCTAGTGATGAGAATTTGTTTGAAGAACAGTTAAAACTTGAAAATGAAGATCAATTGATTCTCTCTGATCAACAGATAATTTCAGAAACTATAAAAGATTATATTTCACAGAACGATGGACTAGAAGAAGCATCATTGCCAGAAGAAGCATTTGAAGATGTTGAAGCAATCATCACTGAAGAAACTGAATTAGAAGTTTCAAGTGATCACGAAACAAAAGAAAAAGAGGATGAGCACCAAAAAGAGGAAATTGAAGAATTTTTAATCGAAGGAATGAAAGAAGATGAATCGGAAGATTTACAAGATGAAGTTAAGTTAGAAGAAGAACAATTGGAAATAATATATGATGACAGTAAATTAGAACAACAGAAAGTTTATGAATCAGAAGAGAAGCCGATATCCGGAACTGAAGTAACAGTAGATTTAACAAAAGTGAATATAAGCCAAAAAGCTCAAGGCAAGGTTTTAAAAGATGATAACACGGTAAATGATTTATAAATTAAAAATTATTTTTCGCTTTGCTTAAATAAAATTTTCAAACATACAGGGTGATTCAGAGAGTTGTGCCAAAATTTACAGACTTGTAGAGAATAAAATTCAGAGTAAAAAGTCTAGTCGCGTTTTTTGATTTGAGGCTCCTTTTAAAAGATATAACGCGCGAAAGTTTTGTGACGTCATTTCCGGTTCAGTCAAAAATTATTTTTGAAATATGTTTATTTGCATTTTAAAAATCATCTTTAAATTTTAACTACTTAAATCTATCCTAAAAAATTTAAAGCATCGAAAACAGATTGTTTATTAAATTGACGACGGATTATTTAATGAAAAGTAACTGTTTTACAAACTCAGCATTCATTTTCGAAAGTTAAATTGTTATGTAACCTATCCTTGATTTTCTATACATATATCTCGATTTACATGATTTTGATTTATACAATATTTTTTTAGGATAGTTTTTAACTAGTTAAAATTTAAAGATGATTTTAAAAATGCAAATACTGTAAACATATTTAAAAAATAATTTTTGACTAAACCGGAAATGACGTCACGAAAGTTTCGCGCGTTATATCTTTTAAACGGAGCCTCAAATCAAAAAACGCGACTAGACTTTTTCATAAAAATAATTTTTGACTAAACCGTAAAAGACGTCACAAAACTTTCGCGCGTTATATCTTTTAAACGGAGCCTCAAATCAAAAAACGCGACTAGACTTTTTTACTCGGAATTTTATCCTGTTCAAGTCTAAATTTTGGCACAATTTTTCTGAATCACCCTGTACACAATATTTTAATTTAAATATTTAATTTAATCTGCTGTTCTTTCTCATCCACTACTTTGCTGTACTTTCTCGTTAACCTTTCTGAATCACCCTGTACTCAATATTTTAATTTAAATATTAAAATATTTAATTTAATCTGCTGTTCTTTCTCATCCACTACTTTGCTGTACTTTCTCGTTGCTGTCTCGCATTTTTATAGCTATTGGTTATCAAACTGCGATGCATTTTTAAGTTCGCGTGAAGTTGCCCATACTCGTGATGGAATCACTCGAATAGATAGATAATGACCAATGGCAAACGTCTGATTGGGTGATCCGAATCTGTTCTAATCCTTAAAGTTCGCGTGAAGTTGCCCATACTCGTGATGGAATCACTCGAATACAGTAGATAGATAATGACCAATGGCAAACGTCTGATTGGGTGATCCGAATCTGTTCTAATCCTTCAGCTGAAAGGTGAATGTCTTACAGCTGAATTTAATATACTGCAGTAAAAGTTAAATGAAAGTTTAGCAAATTATTTCACTCAACCACATACATATATAAATTAATCTTGCGTAACAGAATTAAGCATAAAAAATAATCACTTTCAACAGATTAAGTAATTTATTACAAATTAAAAAAACGTTTTCGGCTGTTTCATTCGACATCATGAATTAGAATATTTTTGAAGAATCCGAATATTGGCGCACAATTAAATACATAAATTTTAATTAAAAATATATAATCTAATCCTCGGTTTATACTGTACAGTACTTAAATTGCACGATTTCGATTTAACACGGTTGAAAAATTTATACTAAATTTTCGTTTTACACGGTACGATTTCGGTTTAACACAGACAATAAAGATGATCCCAGTGATATTCTAGACCAGTGTTTCTCAACATTTGGGTCGCGTTAAATTTTTAATGGGTCGCGAAGGAACTGGTAAAATACCGAAATAAAAATATAAAAAATAAAATAAATAAATAGACAAAAAATGTCTTTTACGCTAATTTCGAAAATTAATTATGTGCTTCTGAATGGTATTAATTTCTGATACATTAATTCTTAAGTTAATTTTGACATTGTGAATGTGACTTAAGTCTATGCTCATATTTGTTCCGTCCGTCCCGGCATTCATCGGCACATTCCCCTTCCCAGTTTTGCTAGCTTTGAACTACTTCAAAAGCAAATATTTTTCAGAGGGAGGGGGAAAAAAGATAATTTACTTAAAATCATATCAGTTAATCTTATATTGGGAAGAAGAAAAGTAAAACAAAAATAAAAATAAATAGTAAAATAAATTTCTGAACACGTACTTGATGAGGAAAAATGTGAAAATATATATGGAGTTACTACCAGCGAATTTAAGCTATAATGTACTTACTTGTAACGAATTTAAGCTATATTGTCCTTCAAATATCGTGAAAATATATATGGAGTTACTACCAACGAATTTAAGCTATAATGTACTTACTTGTAACGAATTTAAGCTATATTGTCCTTCAAATATTAAAAGGATTATTCTAAATTTAAAAGAGTGACTTAAAGATAAACAGGAAGAGGTTGGCCAGGCCTAGGGGTAAGACCACCGCATCCGTATCTCGTGCTCTGTGTCGCCGAAGCGACCTTAACATGGCCGAGAATCGTCTCCGTCCACAGAGGGATCGGAAACATTGATTTTACAAAATTGTCTTCCACTTTCATTGGATCCAGTATCAAATCCAGGCTTTGAATACATTGATAATATAAGCATTTGTAATATATCAGATATTGCATTTTTCAATGGTTTTTCATGAGTCGGCCGGATTGGCCGCGTGGAAACGCTTCGGCTTTCCACTCTGGAGGACCCGGGTTCGAGTCTCGGGTCCCACCCCTTGAAAATATTTATCATGGGGTCCGGGCCCGGCCCGTCGATCCCCGTCCTCCCCACCCCTTGAAAATATTTATCATGGGGTCCGGGCCCGGCCCGTCGATCCCCGTCCTCCACAATCCGGCTGACCCCTCCGCAGGGGTGGGCAGCCTGTGGAAGGGCTTGTTTCGCCCCGCCACTTAGTACTCTTACTGAGTGGAAAGTGGCGTCATCTGTTGACAAAAAAAAAATGGTTTTTCATGGAATTTCTTCCACGTCTACCTCTTCCTCTTCTAAAATTGCATAAATTAAAGCAGCGGTAGAACAAGTAGCAGACATCTTGGTTTCGACTATTTACTACTAATGCACGGTGCCCGACGATAACTTTAACGTCAGTGTAGTCCGTGTGGCTCGCGGTCAGAAAAGTTTTCTGACCGCGAGCCACACGGACTTCTGTAAGGTCTCTAGCGGGCCGTATGTAAAAAAAATGTTTTTACTTTCATACATGAGGTATTCATAGTAGAGGAAAATACTGTGATCATGTCGAAAATTAACGTTCCGTTTTCAACGAATTTTCACGGCCGCTCCATAATCAAAATCCGTTGCCCCAATAGGTTATACAGTATATTCGAAAATATCGGAAAGCTGAGTGGGGTACACTCCAGATTTTTAAAAAGGCCGTTTTAGTGTACAAAATCTAAATTTAATTAAATAATCATGTTGGTTGTTTATGTAATTTAACATTTTTATAGTAAAATTAAAAAAAAAAAATCTTACACTTGTGCACGAATCGCGGACAGTAGTTTGCCCATCACTAAATTAGTGTATAATTTTCAGTTATCAGAACAGCAATAAGAATAACTTTGTATGTACTGTACAGTCGAGAACAAAAATAAATCGCCACTATACCGCGTCGGCGTGAAAAATTACATCACGACGTCAAATGTGACGGAATCGACAAAGCAGACATTAATAATGCATAATAATATTGAATAACGTGCGTTCCATTGTCGAATATATCGCATCTCGTTCATAACATTATCATTAAATAGATTTTATATACTCCTGGCAATACATATGGATTCAATTTATCTTTATCATTTCAGATTCTATTAAAAAAGATGTTTATTCTACTGAATGCAAATGTATAACAAGTACTTCTATTTTTCTTCTAAATTGAAGGGTGACGTCATTTATGTTTAATGTGCATATTTTTCTCATATCTTGTTCTTTATTATTTATATTCGGTTCAGTATTATTTATACTTATTTTGTTCCATAGTTGTAATATAACCTTGTCATTATAACCACATTTAACTGCTTGAGAAATTATCCAGTTTAGTTCTTTATTTACATTGGCTTGGGAGGAGCTGTATGTTTAATCCTTCTTAAAAGAGCATGAAAGGCTGCCATTTTGTAACACCATAATTCTTTAGCATTGGCTTTAATAAATAAGGATTGTTACATCTCTTTTCTATATACACCAATATCATATTCACCACAAACTATTTTTATTCTTAAGTTCTAAGTGTTTTGTTTCATATTCATCACTTTTTTGTTTAACAAGAAGCAATTCCAATGCTGGATCTGACATTTCCTTTTCTGGGCCAAATATGTAGTTGCTACTTTCTGTTATTACCAGAGCATCTATATATCATTTATACAATGTCCAAAATTTTACTACCTTTAAATGATACAATTTCCATTAGGCCAAATATGTAGTTGCTACTTTCTGTTATTACCAGAGCATTGTCTATATATCATTTATACAATGTCCAAAATTTTACTACCTTTAAATGATACAATTTCCATTTCTAGATAGGATATAAAAAGCTTTATTATAGTTATTATATAATCACAGAAATGTTTTTGGTCTATTCGACCCTCATTAGCTGGACATATATTACATTCATATACTATTTAAGACTTAATAACATTTAAGAATTAAACAGAAAATCAAATAGAATAACGTGTAACAATGTAACATGTATCAAATCTACAGATTTGATTCAAAATTCAAAAATAATAAACGTTTGTCTTATTGCTTACATTACATATATATGAGTACTCGTATCAAAGTTAATGGTAACATAAATTAGAGGATGATAATGACTAGAATTTACTTTGTATTAATAATATATAATGTATTAGTAATAAATTATTAAATATAAATAGTAATTTAAATTTTTGCAAAAACAATTTCAATAAAAATCGTAAATAAGATAGAAATAAAAATAAGAAAAATAAATAAATAAATAAATAAAAATAATAAATCTACATATTCGTTATAACATAAGTCCAATATGCCTCTAGTGTAGGTGGTATTTGTTGTTAATTTCCTGTTTTTCTTGCACCATTTCCATGCATTATTGATATGAGGGTTGAATATACCAAAAACATTTCTGTGATATATGTCCAGTATTCACTGCTTTAAACGGTATCTTATTGACAGTTTATTACTCACTTCAGCACTATAAAGCACACCATTATGAGTCTACAACCTTTTTCAATATTTAGAGAAACGTTTTCGGTTTATTTAAACCATCATCAGCTCTTACATAACAGATTTAACTGCAGAACAAAATGCTTTAGAACATAAATTAAACGGTACAACTGCAGAACGAAGAACGGGAATTCTATAGTTCAAAAATTCGAAAAAAATCGTTCTTACTTCGTAAATAATTACTGCTATACAAAAATACGTACTGGTGTGCTACAAAGTTAAAATAAAATAAAATATTCTGTGCATGGAAAACTAAATAAAATTAAAACAGAATAAAATTATATTAAAAATTAAAATAAGTTATAGTCCAAAAATATTTTAAGCTATTCATAAAAGGTTTAAGGATGCTTCATCTCAATACTGCTAAGCCTAAATAATTTCAATTTGGCTGGAGACCGTCTCTTAAAGCGAATTTCCAGGCCTTGGAGATCGCGTTTGTCTGTCTATCATTTATAACAACGCTCTCGTTAGCTCCTTCATATATCTGTATTTCCTCTGCGGTATATAGTTCTTTTACATCTTCTATTTGTTTTACTACTTTACTATCTTTCCATTTCACATCTATATTTCGTTCGTAAGCTCTCCTTGTTAGCGCAGTTGTAAGATTAGCATTTTTTATGTCTCTCTTGTGCTCTTTAATCCTAGTTTTTAAATTTCTTGAAGTTGCCCCTATATATAGCTCTTTTTGACCTGTGTCCAGGTTTTCTATAGGTATTTCATATACTCCAGCTCTCTCGTGATGGTTGAAATGATGATGATGGTTTAAATAAACCGAAAACTTTTCTCTAAATATTGAAAAAGGTTGTAGAGTCATAATGGTCTGCTTTATAGTGCTGAAGTGAGTAATAAACATTTCTGTGATTATATAATAACTGTAATAAAGCTTTTTGTATCCCATATAATTGCTAGAAATAGAAATTGTAACATTTATACAATTTTATATCTCCAGAGATAGTTAGTAAAACATTTGTTTCTTTCAATGTAACCACTAAGTCAGGAATCACCCCAGCAAGGGGAGTGCCAATCGGTATTCTTCTTGAAGTGGGATTGTATGTACAATTTATATTTAAATTTTACATACAATCCGACCATTTTGCTATTCATTTTTCTAGTAAATAGGTAGGTGCAGGATCTTTTCTTTACAAATGGCCTAGCTTCCAATGGATTCTTATGTCTTTTTATGAATGCAGAGGCATGGTGGCCTAGGAGATTTCATTACTGCACCTTTCAAAAATTGTGGCACCTTTTTAATTTTTATAATTCTATGCATCTCTTTATTAATCATCTCTATTGGATCCCCAGTTAACAGTTGGATAGTAAAATAATGTCAAGATAAGTTGATAAACTATAATTGGATGGTTACATCCACAAAACAATTGATAAACTATTAGAAGTCGGTCCATTATCAGAAGAGAAACTAGAAGTTTTTAATTTTAATCACTCTATCCTTCTCTTAGATTAGAGCCAGCATGTGTTGAATTATATCATGTCTTCTTACAACATCTACCGAATAAGCAACATGATCCAATCCTAATAAGAGATGTCATCTACTCATACATTAAATCAATTAAATAATCCTAAAAACAAGCTGCTTATTTTAGGATTATTTAATTGATTTAACTTAATAGAAGCAATTTTAATTCTTTACATACTCATAGATTGTTTGTATTTCCAATTTAAAAACAAATTTTACATACAGTCAAGAAGAGTACTGATTGGCAGTCCCCTTGCTGTGGTAATTGCTGAGTTAGTGGTTATTTTGAAAGAAACAAACATTTTACCAACTATCTCCAGACATATAAAATTGTATAAATGATATATATATACAATGTTCTGGTAATAACAGAAAGTAGTAACTACATATTTGACCCAGAAAAGAAACTGTCAGATCCAGCATTGGGGTTGCTTCTTGTTAAACAAAAAAGTGATGAATATGAAACAAAACACTTAGAACTTAAGAATAAAAATAGTTTGTGGTGAATATGATATTGGTGTATATAGAAAAGAGATGTAACAATCCTTATTTATTAAAGCCAATGCTAAAGAATTATGGTGTTACAAAATGGCAGCCTTTCATGCTCTTTTAAGAAGGATTAAACATACAGCTCCTCCCAAGCCAATGTAAATAAAGAACTAAACTGGATAATTTCTCAAGCAGTTAAATGTGGTTATAATGACAAGGTTATATTACAACTATGGAACAAAATAAGTAGAGTAGTTCTCATACCTTGTTCCTTATTATTTATATTTGGTGAAGTTCAACAAATATAAATAATAAAGAACAAGGTATGAGAAAAACATGCACATTAAACCTAAATGACATTACCCTTCAATTTAGAAGAAAAATAGAAGTACTGGCTATACAATTGCATTCAGTAGAATAAACATCTTTTTTAATAGAATCTGCAATGATAAAAATAAATTGAATCCATATGTATTACCAGGAATATATAAAATCTATTTAATGATAATGTTATGAACGAGCATTTAACTTATGTAGAGTGTACAGTGAGATTGCTATGTAAGAGATTAACAGAGCATAAATATGATATTGAAAGCAGAGCACTAACAACAACTCTGACACAGAGAGCACAAATAAATGAATTAGATATACAACAGAATGAAGCTAGATTATTAAGGATGGAAATTAATCCAAAAAGAGGTAAGATTGCAAAGGCATTAACCATTTATGAGTAACGGAAAAGAAATGTCAAGCTGATTAATAGTGTAACCCTGTCAGCAATTAGCAGTGCCTGGCAGTGATGCTTAAATTAAAGAAAAATATGTAACTTGTTCTCTATGATTAAATCTGAAAAAATGATGCTAAAAATATGTTATCTTGTAAAATTATATGCATTATATATAATTTTTTAAGTTAATTTATTGATTTGTATAAAAGTAAACAATAAGCCAAAAAAGTAAAATAAATTGTCTATTCAAAAACGTTTTCAGTTATGTATGTAGTCTGCCTCAGTCTCATCAAACAAAATCAGGGAACCAATCAGTGAGTGACTAGTTCCTAAAATCAACGAAACTGCAGATAGAAAATTATCCTTCCATACACATTTTTGAGAAAACCTGATAAACAATTCCTAAAAAACAACATTATTACTATTATCATCATCAAATGTCAATATTTTAGTTATTTATTATAATAACAGTAATAATGTTTTGTAGAAATTGTTTGTTGGATTTTCTCAAAAATGTGTATGGAAGGATAATCTTCTACCTGCAATTTTGTAGATTTTAGGAAATATTCAGTGATTGGTTCCCTGATTTGGTCAGATGAAAAAGGATGAAGGGAAACTTCTTTGGTCTGTATTTCAACTGAGACAGGCTATGTAGATAGACGAAAACATTTTTGAATAAATGATTTATCTTATTTATTTGGCTTATTGTTTACTTTTATATAATATTTAAAGTAAGAAGTATCTTTTTTTTTTATAATAAAAACTTTATTCAACTGCATAAAGTGCTGTTTTTTCCTATTTATTTAAGAAGTATCTCATTATTTATTGATTTTTGTTTGTTAATTATAAGTTGTTAATAATATTTACATTGTTAAAAACCTATGGTATAATTTAAGTACACAACATGTAACTATGATGTTTAGATTATGTTACCAAACAATCCCTCTGTAGAACACTCTATGGAATTTGTTTGTTTGAGTTTTACTGTAGCTGAAGAAGATTTTTAATAAAATCAAAATCACTATTACATTTTGAATCATTTTGTAATTTCTTTGTATGCATGATTAACTTTCCTGCTGTAGTGCTGTTTGGGTGATGTTTATATTAATCTGTCAGTATATAGAGGAAACATATTAACTTTTAAATTAAATAAATTTAATATTTTTTATAATTGAAAAATAACAAAAAACTAAAATACTTAACATTTTATAGAAAGAGAATTTTCTTTATTAATTTTTACATGATGATAATTATATTTTCACTACCATATATAAATCCATTTTCCCTCTATAAATGCATACACCAAATAAATAGTTCTTTCAGGTAAAACACAACACATGTTTTTCCAAAACATGTGTTGTAAATTATGTTGTACACAATCTTTCATAAATTTCGAGAAAACAAGCCTATTATTAGTCATTAAGATAAAAAAACATATCATACATGATTTGTCCAGCAGAATCAAATAATGATAGCCCTAAGCAATTTTAATCATTGATTAATAATAATATTTGCAAATAATTAAGTTTTATAGAATGCAATTGCATATAATTTTAATAATTTTTAACTTTGTTTAAAATTCAGTTATGCAATTATTTACTATAATTCTCAGATGAATACATGTACAAAGTTGGAATGCCAAAAATATGTCAGAATTTATTAATGAAATCTCTATTTCATGATGGAATACTCTGGATTCCAGAAACACCATGTCAAAAAACTTGAGTTATATTTCAAAATACATACTGTATAACTAAACTAATTAAAGTATATAAAGATATTAATACTTAGTCTGATTTTAATAAATAAACATTTTATGATATAAACTTGTTGAAAAAGTTTAATTTAAGGATACTATCTTGAATTTTGTAAACATCTTTTGGAAGCAATGCATTTTTATTTTGTGAAGGGATAATATCTGAATAAGCCATTTCTTGATTTGTAAATAAATCATCATCTGAAATAAATTAAAATTTAAATAAATGAAATTCATTAATAATCATAATATACTGCAAAATAGCTTACTGCATAAGGATCTTTCTTTTACTTCCTCTACAGCTTTTGTTGCTACAAATTCCATATCACTTTTATTAACTGATTGTTGTAATCGTGATTCTAATTGTTTTTTTTTCATTTTACTGCCAAATGATTTTGTTAATTGATCAATCTAAAGAACAAATTATTATTAATGCATTTTTATTTAATAGTTATAAGCCAATTAAAATATAACAACACAAGTTCAAGCAAAAGATTGATATGTTTATTTGCTAAAGATCTTTCATTTTAACAAAGCCATCTTCAGTAGCAACTAGTAAAAGAATTACAAATAGAATAAAACATAGCAGTTAAAGAACAAATATAAAAATTTCTAAAACTATACACAAAAAGATAAAATAAAAGTTAAGCTAAATAAAATTGCAAAATAAAAGATAACATACTGTGTTTATACTGCATCCCATCCTTATAGGATGCATTATAAACACAGTATGTTGTCTTTTATTTTACAATTTTATTTAGCTTAACATTTATTTTATCTTTTTATGTATAGTTTTAGAAATTTTTATATTTGTTCTTTAACTGCTATGTTTATTCTACTGAAAATGTTCTTGTATTCAAATTAATACTGGTCCTATTTGTAATTCTTTTACTAGTTGCTACTGAAGATGGCTTTTTTAAGATGAAAGATCTTTTACAAAATAAATATATCAAACTTTCACTCGAACTTGTGCTGTTATATTTTAATTATCTTATGAGAAGAAATGAAAAGTATTTTGAACTTTATTTGAAGTAAAAATATTTAATAGTTATTTTTATAAAATAATTTATGATAGATAATCTAGAATGAACTGTATACCATATTGATTTAGATATACATTATTATTAATAAAATTTTTTTGAGATATTTGTGATAAAATATCTATTTTAGAAATATAATAAACAATCTGTTTAATAGAATAATATAACAAATAAATAGCTATTAATAACAAGTATCTACTTAATCATAAAATTTTATTATGACAATCTAGAAAATGTGCAACCATCATAAAATCATTACAACTGTGATACTTTATAAATAAAATAAAAATATGAATAAGAGAGGACAAAACTTGTTCGGTAGGCTCCGGAACGATAAAGAAGGATGGGATGGCCTCAGGGGTTGTCATTAATTACATAACATTTATTATGATGTTGTTTTATACTAAGGGCCTCCCAATAATTAGCTCATTTCCAATAATTATTGGGATAGAGCTAATTATTTACAGCCTATTAATAATGTGTTTGAAATTAGATTAGCTGAGGTCCTTAGTGTAAAACAACATTGTAATAAATGCTATGTAATTAATGACCACCCTCCTGAGGCCATCCCATCCTTATAGGATGCATTATAAACACAGTATGTTGTCTTTTATTTTACAATTTTATTTAGCTTAACATTTATTTTATCTTTTTATGTATAGTTTTAGAAATTTTTATATTTGTTCTTTAACTGCTATGTTTATTCTACTGAAAATGTTCTTGTATTCAAATTAATACTGGTCCTATTTGTAATTCTTTTACTAGTTGCTACTGAAGATGGCTTTTTTAAGATGAAAGATCTTTTACCAAATAAATATATCAAACTTTCACTCGAACTTGTGCTGTTATATTTTAATTATCTTATGAGAAGAAATGAAAAGTATTTTGAACTTTATTTGAAGTAAAAATATTTAATAGTTATTTTTATAAAATAATTTATGATAGATAATCTAGAATGAACTGTATACCATATTGATTTAGATATACATTATTATTAATAAAATTTTTTTGAGATATTTGTGATAAAATATCTACTGTGATACTATTATATTATTTGTAAAAAACTATTGTACTATTATATACTATTATTATACTATTGTACTATTGTACTATTATTTGTACTATTATATTATGTTGTTAAACACTTCATAATTTTCCAAAATTATCTCTCATTTTAGAGAGCTCAGATTCAAATTTAATCTTGGTAACTGTGATACTATTATATTATTTGTTAAACACTTCATAATTTTCCAAAATTATCTCTCATTTTAGAGAGCTCAGATTCAAATTTAATGTTAACAAATAATATTCGCTGACAAGCTGACAATTCTTTCCCAACTCTAAACAAACAAAAAAAACTACATTAAGTTTTATATGTACAATGATTCATCCTACGATTAATAATAATCAAATAAACCAAAGCACAATAGTAGGAAAATAACACAAATTTATTAAGAAAACGTTTTTGGCTATTTGATAGCCATCATTAGTTGAACATCAATGTAAATAATTTACATTGATATTCAAATGATGGAGAATATCGAATCATTAATAATAATCAAATAAACCAAAGCACAATAGTAGGAAAATAACACAAATTTATTGAGAAAACGTTTTTGGCTATTTGATAGCCATCATCAGTTGAACATCAATGTAAATAATTTACATTGATATTCAAATGATGGAGAATATCGAATCTAATAGCCAAAAATGTTTTCTCAATAAATTTGTGCTATTTTCCTACTATTGTGCTTTGGCTCATTTGAATATTAAGTTTTACAGTAAGAATAGTTTATCATCTCATATTAAACATAAATCATTTATTGGAGGGGTTATAAATTCTTGGATAATTTTACATAAAACAATCATTTATTTTTAATATAAGTTATCATATTTGAATTTTTAATTTATTTTGTGTGTATACATAAAACAATATTTTTTAAAGAAATTTAATAAAATACAGAATTATTTTCAAAATATTTCAAACCTTGATAATATCCTTTCCATTTTCCATAAGTCTATCAATGAAATGTTCTAGAGAGTCAACAGTCAGATTATATAGCTTCATCCTCTCAACACACAAGACAGCAATCTTCTTTTCTTAAGTATAAAGCAATGAAAAAGTTTTATCCATCATTGGGCAGATCATAGGATCCTTGTGCACTTTTTCATAGACAAAGAGCAAAAGTCCATCAGGTTATTGACCATAGAAATATGCCAAAAATCCTGAAATTATAAGGATCTCATAATAATCCTACCAATTTTGTTAACAAGATGGCATGTTGAAACATCTTCAAATCCAATGGAATCAGAAGATTCTACAAATTGTTTTAACATATCATTATAATGTTAAGTATGCATAACAACAAGTTTCCTACTCATATCTTCATGGAAACATGTGAAAAGTTAATCATTTAATCAATTTTTAATCAGCTGCTCCACAGCAGTTCATTTCACAGTATTGATTCATGTTACCATGTTTTTTCTTACTACTAATGTATTGCTACCTCTGTGCTTCTCTCTTAAGTTCATCAAACAGGCTAAGCATTACATCTATAGTATATATATCAATAACAGAAAGTCAAAGCACAGGACAGGCTGACAGCATAAGTTCATTGATATATGTGGGGGGAGGGTAATGTCCCCGACATGATTTACAACATTGTTAATAAGCAACTTGATTCAGGAGAAAGCTGATATTTGAATATCCACTTCAATTTATAAATAAGATTAAGATTCTGTACTTAATGCAAAGCACAGCTATATAGCATATATTTTCTTGTCTAATACTTGATGAATGTGGGTACGTATTCTGCAGATGGGCCAACATAACAAGATCCTCTAACCTTTTAGTAGCAGCATTGGCATGGAAGGCTCTCTTTTTGACATCAGTGAAAGCAAAAAGAAAACACCTGCATTTTATGTCCTTGATAATCCTCACACTGCTGATAAGAAGTGTCTAGTTATATGGAAGATATACATTGGGTAAATAATATTGATTAAGCAATCTTTGAGTAAAAGGTCTCTTCTGCTTTATATCATTTCTGGAACATGTTTAAATCTATACATTCTAATAAAATTTTGCTGATTCAGTGAGCAAATATGAATCAGAATTTAACCTACTATTGTTGATAAGTCACAAAAACTGGAGCACTTCTAAGTAGGAAAAATAAATTTATTAAACTCAATTTCACATACAGAATAATGTTTTCAGCTAAATAAGCCATCTTCATAAATTAATTGAGGTCCACTATCTTCTAATGAATAAACAAAAGTAACAGCCTTATAAACAGGAATAAAAAAATTCTTAATAAATTTATTATAAGATTTTTCTTATTCCTGTTTATAAGGCTGTTACTTTTGTTTAAGCCATCTTCAGTTCACAGAGAATATATAGGGTGGAAAAAAGTCAGTACCCCCTCAAAATAACTTGATAACTATCATAGATTTCAAAAATCTGTTAATGCCAACAAATAGGCTTCAGTTCACAGAGAATATATATCGGAGTGGGAAAAAAGTCAGTACCCCCTCCAAATAACTTGATAATTATCATAGATTTCAAAAATCTGTTAATGCCAACAAATAGGAAGTCATAAGTGGGCTACCTTTTAAATGAACTGATTATGCAAATGAGGACAATTGCAAATCTTAGCTCATAAACCGTAAGAGATAGGGAAAAATTTCCAATTACAAAATTCATGTGATATTACGGTGTATTCATGTGTTTGTTCATTGAGTTGCTCATCAGTTTCGCCGTCTCTTTCCTCTAAATTCTGTTGTAAATTGTTATTTCTCTTTCTTCTGAGCTCCTTTGCTATTTTATTTACTAGACTTTTATTATATCCTTGCTTTTCTGTTAGAGTTTTAATCAGATGCATTTCCTTCCTAATTGATTCATCATCAATACAATGATTGAACACTCTCGATATCAGTGATCTTAACTAAGAAACATATAACTACTAGCACTATAAAGCAGTCCAGGAACGATCTTTCAAACAATTTCTAAACTTTTTATTACGAGAGAAACGTTTTCGGCTTTACATTAGCCCTCCTCAGCTCTCAAATTACATGCAATTTTATCGAACAACCAACTGTTTAATAAGCGTTGGTGTTCTAGAACTTCACACAAAATACAAAATTTCAAAAAAA
>AYEL01066267.1:0-20928 GCA_000484575.1 Olivierus martensii
CTTATAAAATATAACTATTTAAACTTATATAAAGTCCACATTAATTATCATTATAATGAAGGCTAGTTATAAACGATAAACATGACTTTATGTTTATTTTTATACATGTTTATGTCTTTACGTCCGCTACATATATTTTAATTTTTATTTTATGATTATGCAAATGAGATTACGTTTTGAACAAATATGACGTTTTAAAGAAACGAAAAAAAGGTTAAAATTATTTTATTACATATAGTTTAAATACAAAAAAAGCAGAATAATGAAAAAAAAAAAAGATTTTGGTATTACTTTTTTACAGATAAAAAATTTTATACACTAAAATCTATAAACATTTAAATATTGTATATTTTATTTATAAAAAATATATATTAATTTAGTAAACATTTTATAAATAGAAAAAATAAATTTAAAATTTATATTTAAATGTTTAAATGATTAAGATTTGTTATGGTTTATACCCAAGTGGAAATATACGGATAAATTATTTTTAGGGATTTTTTTTTGCCAAAATTAAATTTTTGAAACAAGGAAAACATTTTTTTATTCGAAGTGTTTCTGTGGTAACTGCACCCAAAAGACCCAATAAAAAAGGGGAATAATATCTATAAAATCGTTACCTGTGGCATCAATATATAAAAGATGCTTCGAATTCATAAATAAAAGTAAAGAAACTAGTATAAAAAATATTCCTTTATAAAAATATATCGAAGGAAAATATTCACGTAAATTTAAATTTTAAACCTGTCAAGTATATTATATACAAGTATATTTTGTATAAATTTAAATGCTCGCTGTTTATATCAGTAATTCTCTCAACGGTACCAAAATTTAATTGACTAGTTTATAATTAATTAAAATATATTAAATTAAATTTAAATAACTGGTTATATTTAAAAATAAACATAAATTGTTACGAATGAATGTTTATAATTTGACTGGGTTATAGAGTAATTACAATATTTTTTATAAAATTAAATACCATATATACTTCTTATACTGAAAATTTGAACATTTCAAACGTAAATCTAGAGTTTTAATCAGATGCATTTCCTTCCTAATTGATTCATCATCACTACAATGAGTGAACACACTCGATATCAGTGATCTTATGGCTGCTCTTTTATGTTGCTACTTATCATTGTCTGGTATTATTATTGTTGCACTATTTGGTTTTCTGTAAACCTGAGTCGTGAAGGAAAGCCCGTTTATTTTCATGATAACATCAGTTCAAGAAATATAGTTAGGAAGTTTGTAAAGTGAAAATATTAAGATTTAATTCAATTAATTAAAGAAAAAGAAATTTAATTGTTAATTTTTGAAATGGCACCAGCAATGCCAAAAATGTATCTATTAGCACAACATGATGATTTATATTGATACACATCAGTGTTAACAGAAGGTATTGAAACAGAATTCATCAAGTTTCTTAAAAAATGCAATATATATCGATATCAGTTTAAAACAGCAGAAACAGAAATTTCAAATTTGCAAAAGGAATTAACAAAAAGAAAAACAGATATCAGTGGATTGGAAACAAAACTTAAGCATGCAAGAAACCATTTAGAAATAGAAATGAAAAAAAGATTGAAGGCTGAAAATGATAGAAATATTCTAGAAAGACAGATTTCTTTAATCAAGAAGTATTACTGGCTGATCAAAATGTAATGAATGATCAAACAAAGGAGAAGCTAGCTTTCCTTAACAGTTCTCATTAGCCAAACAAAAATATAGATTCTCCTAGAAGGTTGCAAACAATTGATGAATCTGCTGGCTCTGTACTTTCACCATCTAATATAAGTTTTGACAAAACCAATGATGATCTTGATTGAAAAGAAACTATTCAACCAAAAAGTTGCCGATCCAAAGGAAAAAGAAGTACTCATTCAAATACTACTGAAACATCAATTAAGAAAAGAAAATCACAGGAAATGGAAGAATTAATTGATAAAGAAACATCTTTGATTGCTACAACTAAAAAGATCGCTTGAAGAAACAAATCTCCAAGCAATCATAAATGAAACTAAACTACACTTGAGATACATTAATGATTTGTTTGTTATTTGGGACAGTCGTGAAAAGACGAAACTCCTAGCTGAAAGGTTCACCCTCCCAAACTATGGGCTTAAACTAAAATTGGAGCAATGTAACAAACAAAGTGTGCATTTCCTAGATATAGACATGAAAATAAACAAGCTTTCCTTCACGACTCAGGTTTATAGAAAACCGAATAGTGCAACAATAATAATACCAGACAATGATAAGTAGCAACATAAAAGAGCAGCCATAAGATCACTGATATCGAGTGTGTTCACTCATTGTAGTGATGATGAATCAATTAGGAAGGAAATGCATCTGATTAAAACTCTAACAGAAAAGCAAGGATATAATAAAAGTCTAGTAAATAAAATAGCAAAGGAGCTCAAAAGAAAGAGAAATAACAATTTACAACAGAATTTAGAGGAAAGAGATGGCAAAACTGATAAGCAACTCAATGAACAAACAAATGAATACACTGTAATATCACATGAATTAAGAGGCTTGAAAACCATAGAAAAGATTTTGAAGATAGGAAACAAAAAGCCTGTGTATAAGAGACCACCAACGATATTTAACTTACTAAGAAATGTTAAAGACAGTTACAGTCAAGCAGAAAGAATAGAAGTGTACAGCATTCCGTTGCAGAACCTAGATGACAACACAGAAGAGATCTACATAGGCGCAACCTGCAGAAATCTGAAAGAAAGAATATCCGAACACCAAAGGGACGTAAAAAATCCAAGTTTCACCACAGTCTTAGCTAAGAGAGCATATAAGGAAAATGTGAAAATAAAATGGGAAGAAAGCAAGGTGACAAACCAAGTTGATAACACACATGAATTATTCATAGCAGAAGGAATACAGATTTATAAAGATAAGGCTAACATGGTAGTTCTTAACAACAGGCAAGTAGACAGCTTAGAGAAACCATGGAGATATGCCCTGAACGGGAATAGCACTGAGAAATAAACGTGTAATAAACTCTAAAAAAGACTGCACAGAGAAAAAAAGATTTATTGTTTTTATTTTTAATTATTTTCAACAGTTAATTTTTATTTATCTTTATTGTATTATATTATATGTTTAATTTCACTTATATTTTTATGTAAAGTACTCCCGTTTAGCAAAATCTTATGAATTTGTGTCAAGAACTGAAGTTTAACAACTTAACCTCCGTTGACGTGTATACACGTCACGTGGTAAAAAGCGTCTGACCTCTGTTGACGTGTATAAACGTCATTCAAGTGGAACGTTTTTAATAAATTAATTTCTCCTCATGAATAAAAGTTTCCTGAAATGTAATTGCTGAATCTTTTTTGCTATTGTTGTCACTTTCGAATGTTAGTTAATAAAAATTTTTTTTATTTATTTATCTTTTTATTTTTTTAATTGTGCGTTTTATGATATTTTCATTCTATATGCAGCTCAATTTTTAATTTTTATTGATTTATTTCTTATAGAATTTATAAAATGCATTTTATAATTTTCTTGCATGATTTTTTCTGTTCCTAAATTATGTTTTTTTCTGTGCCTTCTATACACGTCATGTATAAAATCACATTGACGTCTGATGCCATAAATAGGCGTCATTGAACTTTTATAAATTACTTCTTGTTAATGTATAATATATAGTATATCGTTTTTATATATTTTCTCTATTCCAAAATTATCGCTATCGTCCTTTGACGGGCATATGCGTCATGGAAGTGGAACTCTATTATAAATTATTTCTGGCTAATGTATAACAAATACATTATGTAATTTATATATATATAATAATAATAATCTTTCCCTGAGTATATTCTATATTCCCAAAATTCCCAAATTTTCGCTATCGTCTTTTTGACGGGCATACGCGTCATGGAAGTGGAACTCTTTATTATAAATTATATATTACAAGTAGAAGTTAAGGGATAAATCAAATAAAATTCGCTTAATTTGATAAAAAATATAATAAATTTTTCCTGAAACGGTATAATTAGTTCATATTTATAGATATTTCTGCAAAAAAAGCTAAAAAGAAATGAGAGAAACGAATGTAAACAAACATCATTCATTTCAAATGGGCGTGGCTTGCTAGCTTCACTCTCGCGTCTATTGTTTCCCGGGAAATTTCTGTCACGACTACTAAAATCAGATCTGTTTCCTATTGGAAGAACATCGATTTCTTAACCAATAAAGGAAAATCAACTAAAAAATATAGCTGTTATTGTGGGAGGAGTATTGTTCTTATAAGTTTCTCGATAAAACGACGTGTATTTTAATAAATTGAAATAAAAAAACTATTAAAACATAGTAAAAACACACTATATAGTATAAATAATTACTTATAAAACATAATTTCAAAAAATTAATGAGTTTTATTTAACGAATATAAAGCAAAAATTTTGCTAACAAAATTTGCATAATGTTAGTTAAATAAACAAATTTTCATCGAAAAATGGTCCGATTTTCATAAATCATACCTTATTTTGTTCAGAAGAGATGCGACTATCAAAAAATAATATCTATTTCGCTGGATGGTAAAACAGTCAGAAAAAAGAAAAGGTTAACCTTTGACCTAACATAGGCAACGAATACTTCGCCAAATTAACAAATATCAAAAAAATAATTACACAGTTACAGAGAGAGACAAAAATTGTCTATATGAAAAAAAATTCAGAATTTTTCGATGAAAAATAAAAAAGATATGAATTTTTATAACTATGAATATTAATTAGGCTTAATTACAAAAACTTGCCGGACGGTAACGATTGGCTGAAACTGTAACGGCACGGACGTCAACGGGTTAAAGAAAGTTTTAAATATTTATATGTTTTGAATTCAAACTACTACAGATTAGAACCGTACATTATCGTTCCAGAAATCAATGTTCTCTGTTCCAAAACTGTCAGAATGTTATGTAAGAGTTAATAATGGCACTTAAGCCAAAAGCGCTCCTCTGAATAAATAATTATCTTGGTCTACTTGAGGTGACCTGGTCTGCTTGTAAGTGCTAGTAGTTAGATTTAAAAATACAGTTTATGTTTAGTAGATATTTATTCAATAAATATCTACTAAACAAACATTATGAATAAAAATAAAAATTAAATTCTAATAATTATATCTTCCTTACCACAATTGTAAACGTTCTAGTTTAAAAAAAAAAAAATTATATTTAAAACTGTTAATAACCTTTTCTCTGTAACTTCCTTCTCTTCTTTCTTTATCTATTTGTTCTTTTTCTATAAAAAATTTTAAATTTCATTATATATTATTAATAAATAAATTATTTATTAATAGTTTAAATATTTTAAATGACACAATAAAAATATAAATTCTATATATAGTAAACCTTCATTTAATGTTACGGTTATATTTCTGAGAATCATAACTTTAACTGAAATGATGTTAACCAAAACCATAAATAATAATCATAGGACTAGCATTATAAATAGGAATTCCATTATTGATTCATTCTGCAACATTGTTTTTTAAAATTGAACAAATTTCAATCAAAACTTACAGATATACAATTCTATCATATATTTGTCTGTCCTCAAAATCTGCACCTAGCTAAGGTGGATGAATCCAAATGTGAAAGGAAGAGTTGCAGTTGGTATAATGTCAGATGGGAATGGTTTCGTTTTTGATTTAGTTTTCTTTGCATATTTTTGTTATTTGTCATCTTAGTATTTTCGCTTACCTTTTTCTATTTGTGATGGCTAGCACAAGTTGCAACAAAGCCTTTCGAAGTGGGACGAAAAAAATTTTACACAATGTAATTGAATTTTGTGATAGAGAAGCAGAAAATGGCAAAGTTTTAATTCCTGTTTCTTATTCCACAAAACAAGTGAGTCAGATATGTGGTGTATCGTTAACGACAATAAAAAAGATTTTGTCGAAGATGCGAGCTGAACCAAGTTTTTTCTCTCCAAAAAAGCGGAGAAAGGTGGACATTTCACAGAAAACTGGAATAGATGTTTTCAATTGTGATATTATTAGGCATACAGTACGAGAGTTTTATACCCGATAAAAGAAAGTTCCTTCAGTAAACAAATTATTGCCAGTTTCAAAGGAAAAAATCAATTTAACTTGGAAAAAGGAAATATTAAGACAGATTTTACATAAAATAGGATTTAAATGGAAAAGAAGCCAAAATAAAAGGAAAATTCTAACTGAAAGGAGTGATATCATTTTAATGAGAAGGCAATTTCTAAGGAATATAAAAAAGTATTGAGAGGAAAAAAGACCTGTTGTTTATATTGATGAAACATGGGTCAATAGCAATTTGACATTTGGTAATGCTGGCAATTGAGTAACATGGATGGAGTTTTTCAAAGTGGAAATGCTTCGCATTAAATTATTGTTTTGTATGCAAGTGGACTTATGGGATTTCTACAAATACTAAATTTATATACAAAGCTAATACAACCACGGGTGATTATTATGGACAAGTGAACTCTACTATTTACGAGAAATGGGCAAAAGAAAAACTTATTCCAAATTTGCCTAAAAATGCTGCTATTGTTATTGATAATGCTTCATATCATTCAGTCCAGTTAAACAAGCCACCAAATTCAAGCAATACCAAAAGAACTATTCTGGATTGGCTTTCTATGAATGCTATTCAACATTCACTCAATTTGCTGAAGATTGAACTTTTAGAGCTGGTCAAATTACACACTCCTAAAGTAAAAACCTATTGATTTGATTGTATGCTAGCAGAACATGGATTTACAACACTTTGTCTCCCCCATACCACTGCAATATAAATGCCATCAAATTTGTGTGGGCCGAATTAAAAAGATACGAATGCAATATTAATTCCATTGGTGATATCAACGTGACAAAACTTTTTCAAACAACCGAAGATGCTATAAACAGCGTATCTGTTGAAAACTGGCATAAATATTGCAAGCATGTAATTAAAATAGAAGCAGTTTATTGGATAAAGACACAATTATAGAAGAAGTGTTTAAACCACTCTGTATTTCATTGACTGACAGTGATTCGACAACTGATTCAGTGTGTGATGAGAACAGTTATTAATTAAAGATAAAATATTTACTAAAAAAATATATCGTTATTTTTTTATTCCTGATTTATATAATGATTATATTTTATTAGATAAAAATTATTGAATTAATATTATATTAAAGTTCATTAAATATACTATTTCCAACGTCAAAACTAATCATTTAGCATTTGACATTACAATAAACTTCCATTCAATTTTAATTAATCATTTAGCATTCGACATTACAATAAACTTCCATTCAACTTCAGTTTTCTTGCGGTTTGAAAACATCCAATGTATGCAAAGCTGTCATCCCTATTTTGTCACTGGACTCATTCAGATCGGAAGAGGAAGCTGTCCTCCCTATTTTGTCATTGGACTCGTTCAGTTAGTGCACGCAAACCTGTCATCCCTATTTTGTCACTGGACTCGTTCAGTTAGCACACGCTTACAATAAGCTTCCATTCAACTTCAGTTATCTTGCGTTTGAAAACATCCATGTGAGATTGTCATCTCTATTTTGTCAGTGGATTTCAGTTAGTGCACGCGTACTTGTCCTATTTTGTCATTGGACTTGTTCAGTTAGCGCATGCATACTTGCGTCGATGGTCGCAGCTAACCTGGACGGACAGTAATTTGATGATAATTTTTTCTTGCGTTTGAAAACATCCATGTGCGAAGCTGTCATCCCTATTTTGTCTGGACTCATTCAGTTAGTGCATGCGTACTTGCACCAATGGTCGTGGCTAAGCTGGATGGAAAGCAGTTTTGTAACTACACTGAATAAAATCAAATGGCTAATAATTTTCCTTGATAATGCCAACAGCCATTTCTGTTTTCTGTCACCTTTTGACTTTTCAATAGTGAATCTATTATGGGCAAAGTAACCATCTACTTTTACACAATAATCTTAAATTAAAGCTAGCAGAAAAACATACCAAAATGAGTTCTATGCAAAAAAGTACTATTGGGTAAACATGTGTCCCTATCATCATATTATTATTATACTATTCATTTCTAATAACTTTGATTATCAGATGGCAAGCAAATCACAATGGCTAAATCTCACTTAACACAAACCTGCTTAACATATTCTATAATGTACAATCAGTTTTACTATCCATTCAACTATAACATATTATTGTTCCACCTAATGTACTAATGGTAACATCTAAAATTTTCATCATTCTAAAGCTGACAATATGGTACAGTGTTCCCCGGATATAACGCTGTTGTTTACACCAAAGATTCGCATATAACGTGGGTCTTTCCTGTTTCCCATTCTTTTGAAAAAGATTCTGAGAAAAATATAACACATAATTGATGTCCATCCTGCCTTGCTAAAACTTCTTGTTGCCATATTTAAATAATAACAGAACTAAAATTAACAAACTTCCAGAATTATTATTATTATTTATGATAAAATAAAAAAAAATTTGAATTCATGTCAATAATTCTGATGGCAATTTTATGAATTTCAAAATATCTTTGGAAAAAAAAATTAAAAATTTTCAGATGGCAACTTTAAAACATTTTGAATTGGCAACCCCAGTATTCAAAGTGAAAGGTTATTTGTAACCTTTTCTGTATTCAAAAAACATATGTATCAGATTCATATCTGATACAAATGTTTTTTGGTGGCTATTTAATGACTTTTAGTGAGCTTTACAAATATAGTTATTGTTTTAATAACATTTAATTTATTTAATCGATAATGAAAGAAAATCATGCATCATTAAGAAGAAACTAAACATAATAGATCAAATGAAAAGTGATGTCTCAAAAGCACAAATAAAATGGGAGTTGGATATTCCAGAAGGAACAATACAAAGATGGATTGCAGAAGAAGAAAGATTATGAACTTTCTTGAATAAATTGGACAGCTTTCTCTTATTCGCTAATTTAAAATCACTAAATTAGAGAATAAGAGAAAGCTGTCCAATTTATCCAAGAAGGTCCGTGCACTATAACTGATGGCTTCTCTCAGTTATAGTGTGACTGTCTTATAATGCAGGTCAGATCACACCCTCCAAACCCACGTTTAACCACGGACCACTGTATTATCTAAAATGGCATAAATCATTCAGTATAATATAAAAAAAATTATGTCTGACATATATTTTATTTTATTATTAAAGAGAAATTTTTTTTTATTACAAAAATACTTTTTCTTTAATACATAAAAAATTACAAATTATTACTATATTTCATGATTTTTAAATATTTAATAATTTCTTTAAAATCTGAATAGATTTATGATTAATGTCAAAATAAGTATACCATTAATTTGAAGAAACGAATCATTCCTATGTTGATTGGAAATAATGCTAATAGTTAAGATTTTTCTAATAGTTATCATTATTCAAAGCATGAAAGATATTCAAATAATAAGGCAAAATATAAGAAAGCAAAATCAAAATAAAATATGCAAACAAAAATTTCACCACAGTTAATGAAATGGAAAATGCATCAATTGCCCAACTATCATTGGAAGCGTAAATTTTATGAACCAGATAAATGCAAAATAACCATTGACATTTCATCATTTATTAACAAATATCAATTTATTAACTACAATAAGACTCGTTTTAACGGGGGGATACGTTCCAAAAAAACCAAGCACTAAACGAAACAGCGTCAAATGAGGTTATCTTCACATGCAAATAATGGGAATAGGTGAAATGGAACAGTGAATAAAAAAATATACATACCTTTTTTTATTTTGTAACATGTATTAATACTATTGTATTACATTAATTACAGGTTTTTATTGCTAATATCGATTTGTATTCATAAATCATTCACGAAAAAATTATTGCTAATATTGATTTGTATTCATAAATCATTCGTGAAAATCAAAAATATTGGCTAATATCGATTTGTATTTCACAAATATTGGTGAAAAAATTCTTAAACATAATATCGATTTGTATTCACAAATCATTCACGAAAATCAAAAATATTCAAATAAATAATTTATTTGTGATGAGGAAGGTTCTTCTCCTCATTTGATATTTTTTGATTTTTCGTTAAGAATCATCTAACGAAAAATCATTTGCCTCTTTCGTTCAACAAGCATGACTTAGGGCAAAAAAGTTAGTTCAAAAAAAAAAAATCACCATTAGAGAGCATATTATAGCTTTTTTCAGAAAATAACAATGAACTACAACAATGATCTGTACAATCAGGACAAATCATGTTCAGTATGATGACTATTATTGTATACTACCATCTGGAATCTTAAAATAGCATGTTCAACTATTGAACACACTGTATGCCTTGAAATGCTATCCAAATGGTGTGATATGCTATGTTTAAGATCTGACAAAGAGATTATGTTGTCAAGATAGACCAGGTCTTTGAGATAGCCCCAAAGCAAAATATTGCATGAATTCAGGTCTAGGGATCATGGCAGCCAAATAATAGGGAAATGACAGCTCATGACTCTTTTGTCATAAAAATGGCTTCTGAGCACCTGTTTAGCATAAATAGCTGTGTGTGGAGGAGCACCATCTTGCATGAACACTGCTGATCCAACACACTGCTGTGTCTACAGTGCTGGAATGATGATATCACTGCCAGTGACATAGCATATCATGGGACCTGTAGGGCTGAGCTCACTAAAAAAAGAAAACAGTCCAATTTTAAGATTCCAGATAATAGCAATGATGGTCATCATACTGAACATGTTTTGCCCTGATTACACAGATCACTGTTGTAGTTCATTTTCATTATTATTTGAATAAAGCTATCTATATGCTCTCTAGTGATGATTTTGAACTGATTTTTTTCTGCCCTAAATGTCTTTCTCATTGCTTCATTAAGTTGTTCTGAAAATATTGCATCTTTCTGATGAATAGTTATTGCTGTAGACAACTCATGATAGGTGAACTTTAATTATAGACACACTGTACAAAATGAAAAGTTATGAAAAAAATAAAATTCAAAAAATGCTTACATTGTTAGAAAGAGGGCTAAATAATCAATAGAATTTAAAACTTTCAAAAAATTTCATCAAAAATTAAAAATTCAAAAATTTCTATATATTTTTTGCTTATTAATAGAAACCACTTGCTTTACATGTATAAGATAATTCAGAAAGCACTATTAGCAAGGAATACAGTTTATTGCCATAAAACATTTTCGGACCCTGTCACGGTCCCTCCTCAGTATAAGTCTTTTATTATGACAAGAATCAAACAATAATTTAGAATGGAATACAAATAAAATTTCAGTTATGTAGCATTCCAACAGTTTAAATAGAAATGGAATACAAATTTCTATTCCATTTTATTTAAACTGTTAGAATGCTACATAACTGAAATTTTATTTGTATTCTCTTCTAAATTATTGTTTGATTCTTGTCATAATAAAAGATTTATACTGGATCCGAAAACGTTATATAGCAATAAACTGTATTCCTTGCTAATAGTGCTTTCTGAATTATCTTATTAATTTGGTTTAATTTCAAAAAAATAGCCAGCATCAAAAAGATTAATATCTCTGTAATCTCTAAAAAATATCTATAGTTTTAGTATAAAGAATTATAATTTTTTGAAACTCAAAATCTATTAATATTTATCTATTAACAAATTAATATTCTTATAATAATAATAATAATGACTAAATTAAATTTTAAAGCAATTTCATTCATTTCACCATATTGTTTGTCCTATTTCATTAAAAATTATTTCTTAAAAATCAAAATATCATTTCCAAAGTGACAGCAGCATAAAATTATAATTGGCAATTTATAGAATAATATTAAATGGACTATATCCAAGATTTGTGCAAGAAACTTAGAAGATACAATGTTAATGTTTACACTATTGTAATGCATTGTCTTCTTATCTATTACATCAGTCTAAGCAGATTCATGCAACACTGTTAAAGTGTTAATGATGATTTTTGAAAAAACAATTAATATTGTTAACTAAAAACTACTATGTATAATATGGAGATCAAGGATAGAAATAACATAGGCCAATATTAATCTAGCAAAGACAAATTGCTTTTTACACTAAAAAAAAAGTTGATGGGACTTACTGAATTATCAATAAGTTCAAAATTACTGAATTATCATTCTTTGGCAAAAGATTACAATTCTGTACTGAAGTCAACTATGCTAGAGAAGGAATTGATCTGGAAATCAAATAAAGATTTTGATATTATGAAGGCTGTAATGCCTTATGGACTTCTACAGGCATTTTGAATAAGATATGGAGACTGAACCAAATTTGTTATATTAGTCATAACTATGATTGAGACCTATTATTACCTATGCTATCATCATATGATGGCAGAGGGTTCTTATAAAGACATGCAGAACTGAAATTGAGAAAATTCAAAGAATAGAAACATTATACTCAAGCACTATAAGCAGTAACTATATTTATTTTCTTATTGAGTATAATGTGAGTATTGCTTGAGTATAATGTTTCTAGTATAGAAAGCAGAGTTCAAAGAATAGTTTTCTAAACATCTCAAGAACTATAAAGATTTCTTCTACTACTGCTTATGAAATTCTCTGGATCATTTCCCCTTTGCATTTTTGTGTTGAAATTAGTACCTAGAGGGGTTTATTATAATCTCCAACTGTTGTGAAGTAGAATTTCTTGGATTTAAAAAGTGGAACATTTGGCTCTTGAATGGGACAAGACATATGGTTATATTCTTTAAACAGGTAAGGATTACACAGTTTCCACATTTAGCTTCTTTAGACCCTTCACTGTTGTTTTTCCCAATGTGGAAGGTGAAGGGGTAAATTTTGGTACAGTATCAAGGCAGGGTTTTACTGCTAGGGAACAAAGATATTTTAATCTTATTCCTTGGACATCTTGTTACTATCTTTTCAAGTAAAAATCTATGTTATTTGTAATAGTCTAAATCAGTGGTCTCAATGTCAAATTATTTTGAGGGCTGAATATTTTTAAACAAAATTACAATTAAAGCAAAATATTTATTTGTAATTACTTTCATTTTTTCTTACAAAAATATCAAAATAACATTATATAGTTATGAGATTACAAAATAGTTTTATTAACGTTAGATTGTGATAATTTTCCAACTGTGACATGTATTTAAACAAATAGCTAAAACATCTTCACAGGCCGGATGTGGCCCATGGGCTACCAGTTTGAGATTACTAATCTAAATCAATGGCACTGATTCATCATCTTTAAATATCTAGACAGCCACAGTTCACAACAAGAAAGATATTATTATTTCATATGTAATGAAGACTATAACAGCTATAGTGGGAAAATAGATCTGCATTGTGTGTAAGAAATGCACTCATATAGAATGCATATCTGATAATCCTTGATAGTTCTTGCTTTACTCCAAAGTTTGTGAGGTAATGCCATCATCTAATTGTGGAACTGACTACAAGGAGTAGAGTTCAACTTGTTTGGGTGCTAGTACATAAACAGAGAGAGTTATCACAACACAACTGTGACTCTGATTATTCAGCAGAGGACTAAATTGAAAATTTTAGGATTTAGCCTAATAATTTAAGTGCAAAATTCATAGACACAAGCAGGAGCAAATTTATGCAGGTTGTGGCCACTAATGCACTATTTATATTTTCAATAAAGTGTGATACTCCTTATAATCTGAGGCTCTAAATTGTTACTGGTCTAGCTTAAACAGAAAATTATATCTTGGACACAAGTTATATTTATTTGAAATTTTGTAATGTTACAACCTATGTGACAAAGTGTTACGACATACTTTGATAGAGAGTTAGGTTGCAATATTTGCAATCATTCAGAAAAATATTTTTAGAAATACTAATTTTAATATAAAAAAATTTATGTTGACTGGTGAAGAAATTAATAAATGGTCATCACAACGACTTATTTGTTTTTCTGAAACTGATATTTTCAAAGTATGAAATAAATATAAAGTAAAATATGTTAAAACCAGCCTCAGTCTCCCTTATCATATGTAATTATATATGCAATTTTATATAAGAAATTATAATAATTGGCATACCTGCAATTTCTTCTAATGAAATTAAATGAAATAATTGTGTTTTGCATAACTTTATATGATTTTTTTCTTTGTTTAAAATTCCAACAAAATTCCTGCAAAATTATAATTTTTATTAAAAATTATTTCAAATATTCATTTTAAAACTATAATTTAAGAATAAATTCATCATAACAAAGCACTATAAGAAATAAACTTTAAAAAGAAGTTAATTTATTAAGGAACATTTTTGATTCTATAATGGATCCTCTTCAGCTTACATGAAATCGAATAGAATAGATTTAAATAAAATTCTATTATTATGACTCTGAGGTCATATCAGGAGAAATGAAACTCCTTTCTGCTACTCTCCCTTTCAAGGGGTCCAGTTGAGGACCCCTTGAAAGGGATAGCAGCAGAAAATTTACAAATTTTTAAAAGGAAATCTAACAGACTTAATGCTATCAATAAGGTTGAACCAGACTCCTTTAACCAGGCATGGGCCTGGAAGAAAGTAATATACAGAGTGGAAGAAAAAGTCTGTATCCCTCCAAATAACTTGATAACTATCAGTTCAATAACAAAGCACAAACTAGCAGTTAAAAATGATAAACTTTATTAGCTAAACACTCGCTGACGCTTTCGGCTGGTAAGCCATCTTCAGGTGAAGTTCTGAAATGGAATTCTTTTTAAAGAAATCTGTTAGGAATATATTGTATCCATGGCAACCAGTTGTATGCTAGGATAAGATTGTTTGATACAGAAAAAAATTCTTATAAAATTAAACATGTAAAAATTAAAATAAAAAGATAAAAAATTGTAACTAGAGATTTACATATAAATACACGTGGGTAACATAAAATGTAAACAATGGGGTGTTAATAGAGCATTATGCGATATGGCGAGATGATGTAAATTCAGAGGATGCAGTCTTAGGTTTGTGTCATGGTGTTGGTTTCACTGTTCTTTGTCTATCGCATATCTCCATGGTCGTGGGGGTTCCCAAGCCAGTCTGTCATTCAATAACTTCTCACGTCTGCTCCTCCTTAAGATCTCTATAGATTCCGCAATTACTGGTTGGGTTTTTTGGTTTAATGGCTTTATTATTCTTGCCTCGTCGCATCCTATAAGTAAATTCTTCGAATAGGCTTCTGTTGCTAAGATGGTGGTTAATTTTGCCTGTGAAATGTCCTTTTTGTGCTCTTCAACCCTCTTTTTTTAGGTTGCGTGCCATAACGTCTATGTAGGCTGCCTCCTCTGGAGTCTGGGCATCTTTCGTCGGTATTCTATATACCCCATTTCTTTCCGATTGTTGTAGAGGGTCCTTATTATTTCTTAATAGGTTGAAGAGTGTGGGACCTCTACGTGCTGCCAGTTTCTTATTTCTCTTTTTAGCGATTATTTTGACAACTTAAGTTTTTTAAAAAACTTAACGGTTGTAAATAAAATCGCATTTTGTACAATTTATAGACATAAACAGCATAATGAAGGTAAGAAGTTTTTGGCCTCTCTCATATTAATGAGGAGGGACAAGACAAAAAAAAGACTTTAAATAATGTTATTTTTACTCTTTTTTGTTTCAGTTCGTGTCTTTATTACTCTCCTGCTTATAGTGTTGTCTTACATTAGGATTTCTGTAAAGCAGCATAGTACTTTTGGAATTATTATGTCATAACATCAGTATGCTAATTCAAACCATGTGAATAGTACCTCTGTCTTGTTGAAACCAAAGCACATCTTTTATGCAATGAAATTTTCACCAAGAAATTGTCTAATTAGAAATTTTTCCAGTATTTCATTGTTTTAATCACTTGTCATACCACATTTACACCACTCATATTTTCAAAAAATGAATGGCTTAATAATTCACTTTGAAATCATTGCATACCAAACTGTTATTGTGAAGGATAGGAATTCGGATTAGATGTACTGTATCTTTTCTCATCTCTAAATCTCTGTTTTTTTTAGTATGTCAAAGAAAAAATGGAGAAAAGAATTTAGAGGAAAGAGTAACACACTAGAAGGAGAAATGCAATAATGTTTCGTATCATCCAACCCATGGACTCTAGTCCCTACAACTTGAATTATAAAGAAACATTAAACAAGAGATAATGCAACAGAGAAGAAAGATTTCATTACATGCAGGTGTTAAGTTATATAAATTAATGAGAAGATAATGACAAAAGACAATCAAATATAAACATCCACCTTTCCATGGGAAAGGGTGAATGTAAAGATCAATTTTTGCCTGGGATTTTTGCAATGAGCAGCTTGAGTTTTGGAAGAAGGATAGTCAGTCATTTTTGGACATCAATTAATGGAAGCCAGGAATTGACTCAACTCCACTGAAAAGAAAAAACCAATGATATTTTTGCCATTAATATATTCAGTTAATTGCAAAATTACTAAAACTAGAATAAAATTATAGCACTTTTAATAAAAGATTTTTTGGACTGCTGAAAAGTGCTATAATTTTATTCTAGTTTTAGTCATAAGCCTAAGAAAAGCAGTAATTTCAATAAATTGCAAAATTGTTCATTGTTCCTTTCTATAGATTGTGCAGTAAAGAGACATTGAACAAACATACTTTTTGGCTATTTTTCTAGAAAAACAGACTTTGTGAAATTGTAAGATCACCTCTAATTGAGAGCAGGACTGAGAATTGATCATTTATATTTTAAAGGATATTCATTTAAAAGAATGTATTTTCCTTCTGCTTGTCTATTGTTGATATAAATTTGTAAGTTGAAATCTCTTATAAATAAAAAAGTTATTGGTTACTCTAAATCGTAGTCTTTGTGTTGATGAAGGCATAGCCTCATTACCCATCCTTACCTGCATTGCACCACATACTGCATTTAGACCTAAAGCCTGTACAGTTTCATCTGCTAGTCCCATATGCTTCACATTACTTTTTCACTGTATGTGGCTTCTGATATAACTCATAGGAGTTATTGTCAGTCTAAATAGTGAAAATTCTGTGCTTAGAAAATCAATTATGTGAAAATGAACTTCATCTGACATCAAAAGAAAATCAAGAATATCTGGAGTTTTATTAATCAGTGCTAAAAATTCCAGGCAAAATTTGATTCTTTCTGCTTTATCTAGTACTGTCAACTCATGGTCAAGTTGAATTTTGTTAATGATAGAATTTTAACTCAATTTGGAGGATTCATTGTTATCTACAATTAGAGATGACAATTGCTATGAAATAATATTGAGCTAACTTTCCTGGGCTTCACTTGATGGCATCTTGAACATCATTTATATTTTTATGTGTACGGATTGATCAAAGATGGCCTGGAGGATTTTAATCTCATACAGATCCTTCTTGACATCATTTCCTAACCTATATAACAAAGTATTCTAAGAAGGTGCATCTTGTTTCTTGAAATGACTCTGAAACTATCATTGTGTATTACTAATTGAGTTGGTACTTATAAACATTTCTACTGCAGCAACATGATCTTGCATGGACCAATGCTCCATGACGACTGCACTACAGGAATTGCTTAGTTAGAAAATATCACACTGCAAATGCTGCCTATTAAATGCTTCAGCAATTACAATTCAAAAATCTATCAACTGTTTCTGGTCCATCCCATATAAAAACAAATCAATAATCATTTTATATGTATTTGAAAATATAGCTAAGAACACAAACACTAATAATAAATAGTACTTAAAAATTTTTATAAGATTTCATTAAATAACTTTTAAGAAAAGTTTACCATGATGAGTTAACACTAGGTGTTTCAGAGCCAAAGTTATATCCAATATATTCCATTCTCTTTGTTTCTGCCATCTATAATATAAAATGAGGATATTATTGTTTTTCTGTTATTAATTAATATGATTAATATGTGAAATTTTGTTTTCATAATAAATTTTCATAAAATGACACAATAAACTTAAAAATAATTATATTTTAACAAAATTATTCAAATTGGCTTAGCAATATTAAAGATTTCTTATATTTTTATTTTTAACTCTTTAGTGGGTCATCTTTACCCAAACTTGTTTGGTTTCATGTTGGGGTGTCTGCCCATATTTTTATTAAAAAATCTTTCCTATTTTTTAATCTACAATTTCCTATTGAATTAAAGTGTTTGTTTGTAACAAATCTTTACTCTATAATGCAAAAAAATCATTTTTCTGTGTTATGTTGCTGATTTTTAACAAATTATTATATAATTAGATATTTCCTTATGAAAATTACATAAATAAACAAAGAAATCGAATTTCAGATAGCCCTAAATCTTTTCCCAACATTAAAAACAGATGCAGTTGTAAACAGAGGGCAGTGTTTATGAGCTGCTGAATTTCAAGGTCTTTGGAGGTGATGCATCAATGGGAGTGGCATGCAAACAAGCACAATAAAACATGACTTCTAGCATACTTCAATTTTGATGGTATTAAATTGCATATTATTCAAATTCAACCTCATATTGTAACTTTATCATGTTCTATGATATGTTTTTATGCATATTTTGCAATATTGCAATATTTTATGCATATAACAATGTTTTTATGCATAGTTTGTAACAACTGTATTATGAATTTTTTTATCGGATGTATAATATGCAAATTATAAGGATAAATTGATTTAAAAATTCAATTTCTCATTACAATTAATGATAAAGTAATTTACTGTGTCTATTTACCAGAAGCTGTTTATAAAATATCCACTTAAATTTCTTGATATGTTGTTTTCTAAGATTATCCACGAGAGCAGTGGTTTTTCTATCTATCAAATTCTTATTTGTTATTTCTGCTTCCCTTTGCGATTCTAATATTTGTCCTTCTAGAAGTTCTTTCTTATGTTTAAATTTAAACATTCTTTGTCTAGCATCTGACAAAACATATCAGAAACATATTTTTTTAGTATTTAATAGTTTCTTTCTAGAATTAATAGGTAACCATAATTTGTGGATTGACATCAATAATACACTGTTCCAAAAAGAGAAATGTTTCTCGGGCCTTCGAGAACTTCATAGATATTTTTCTGTATTCTGAAATTCTATCCATCTTCTTAGCTGGCTCTATTAACTATATAAACAACTATTTTAACTAACCGACTTTTTAATAATAATCCTTAATCCTTATTAATGTTTAAGGCTGTTATTTAAAGGATGGAAGTGTTCTCTGCATCTACTGGGAACCAATTACTTTTCTTATATCATCTCTCCATTTGCATTATCTATCAGAATATTTTTTCCTTTGCCTTGGTCTCCACTCTGTAATTCTCTTTGTCCATCAGTTAACAGTATATCTTGCTATGTAGCCTGTCCAATGCCACTTATTACCTCTAACTGTTACCAGTATGTTTTTTACTTCAGATACAGTCCTGGGAAACTTCCTCATGACAATGATGGTTATGTCATCAATATAGACAATAGTGAAAAAGCCTTTCTAAGCAAGTATAGTTTTCACTATAGCAAGGGAAAGAGTAATCCTCCTTATAGACAGCCCATGTCTGCAAATATCTTAATCTCTTCATAAAGTGTACTATAAACAATAATCATAAATTATCAAGTTCTGTTGCTTCTATGAAATACAAGGAATCCACAAGCACTTTAAGCAAGAAAAAATATACAATTTTATTATTAGTATATGTACTAAATATCTGATAATAAAATTGTGTATTTTTCTTGTTTAAAGTGCTTATGGATTCCTTATATTATAAATAATTTTATGCTTCAGTATTACAATTACTAAACAGATTCCACATCTACTTGCTACAAAGTTAATTTTCTCAAAAGACGTAGAGTCAAATGCCTTTCAGTACTATTGAATGCTCCTCAGGTAATTTCCTTGTATCCAATTGCTCTTTCAATGTGTGATACAACTCATGAAGAACTTTTTCAGTCAATTTGCCTTAGTGATAGCAAATTGACTGCAGTGATGAGGAGACTTTATTAAAGCACTATCACTGACAAATCTACCAATCAGCCTTCCCATGGTCTTTAACCCTTTCACTGCCAGTCATTTCTAGTTCTGCCTGCAGCATCTGGTCAGTGGTGTTCTGTAATTTCAGCATAACTGATATTCAAAAATTTATAAATCATCATATCTCTCTTATTTTTTGTTGGAAAAATCTGAAAATTTTAATGTTTATAAAGTTTCTATGCTCAATTTTTATCTTTACAATTATTTTTATTTATTTATTTATTTAAAAAGTATTCATTGCATATATTATATATTATGCCAAATTTTATACTATTGTTTTTTGTGATTTTTGTAGACATCTATTCAAATTATTACTTCTATCTGATAGGTATGTCCGTCCTGAATAAAGCAGGCCATGAATGATGTATTTCTGTCCATATTTCAATATAAAATTTTTAGAAATTGCTTCTTGTTAGTCTATTTTTAGTAAATTAAGACAAAATAAGCACTTACTAACAGTTAAGAATGATTTTTTTTTAAGAGTAACAAACTCTTTTGGCTATTTGTCATCTTCAGGTTAGAAGAAATTGGAACAATGCAAATTTAAATATTAGAACAATATTAGTCACTACAGCAACAAAAAATTATTATCTAAATAATAACATATATAATATATAATGAGAATTATATATTATATATAAGGTGTAGTAAAAAGTAATCCATTATTTTTATATTATATTACTTAATACCTGCTTATACTCTGTTTAATTCTTAGATTAAAATGCACTAAATAGACATATAATAACATATATAATATATAATGAGAATTATATATTATATATAAGGTGTAGTAAAAAGTAATCCATTATTTTTATATTATATTACTTAATACCTGCTTATACTCTGTTTAATTCTTAGATTAAAATGCACTAAATAGCAGTGGAGAGTAAAACATATCTAACTTTATTCGTTTAAGAACAAACGTTTTCGGCCTTCGTGGCGGCCATCATCAGGTTCACAAACTTAAG
>AYEL01066273.1:0-41973 GCA_000484575.1 Olivierus martensii
TCTTCCGATCTTAATATTCATAAAATTTTTAAAAATAAATTAAGTTTATATCTGAAAGAAAACATGATTTTGTAGGGCATTATCATAAATATTATTCACTAAAGTTTTTTTTAAACTATTTTGAAAATGATAAATTAAACATGATCAAATATTAAATATGTTATTAAAATTTTCCAGATTTGCTCTATAATTTTAATTTATAGATAAAATAATCACCTTCCTTACTTGTTATGCAACCATACAATATCAGGTTTAGGATCACCATCTGCTTTACAATTAAAATAAGCTGTTCCACCAAATGATACATCCACATCATGAGGTTCCTCAGTAAGTTTTGGCATTTCTGAAAATTAATTTACATGCTATGATTGAAATTTATAAAAAATTATTTTTAACTTCAAATATTTCTAATTATATATCCAGAATCATAACATATAGAAAAAATATTTCTCTAGAAAGAATCAATATCAGTAGCAAAAAAAAGTCATACAAGTGACAATTCACATATTTTTATTACTTTTTAATAATCTAATAAATTGTTCCTAGCTTAAAAATAAAAATATGTTATATGAAAAAATTGTGCAATCTATTCAATATATATTTAAAATGCAATTTTTGTATGTCTGTTCCACAAAGGTTCCTGCATCATTTGGCCTCTCAGGATTAAACTTTCCATGGAAAGTTCCAAAAATAAATAGCAAGAACAGAGGAATTCAAATTGATCTATGCTTCAGTAATGTGCATTCCATAATAGTAATATGATAAAGAATCTCTGAAAAGCTATCACAAGCCTATTTCGGTTTTAATTTAATAAAAATAAATAAATGCTAATACTAAATGCTGAATAATATGTTGGTTAATGTTGATTTAACCAACATATATTACAATGATGTCATCAAGTATTAGTGTTTTGTAATGTCATCCATTGTTGTATCATTGTGATGTCACATTTGGTCTGTGATATTATTGTAATAGATATTAGCAATATATAGTGTTAAGCAGTCAGGTAAGTCGGCTTATCCACGCTTGCCCAAATGCCATTTGCCCGATCCCCAGTTGCTCAAATCTTATTTGCCTGATCCCCACTTGCCCAAATCCCATTTGCCTGATTCCCATTTGCTCGATTCTCAATATCTTGAACCCATTTGCTCGATTCCCAGTTGTTCGAATACTATTTGACTGGTTCCCAATTGCCCAAATCTCATTTGCCTGATCCCACTTGCTCAAATCTGCCCAATACTCACTTTTGCTTGAATCCTATTTGCCCGATTCCCAGTCGCCCGAATGTTAAATTATTTGATTTCTATTTGCCTGAATCCATTTCAATTGATTTTAGATTTGTTATGATATCATTTTCCGAGTTTAATTAGCCATAATATTACTCTCCTAGATTTATTTTTTGGTTTTTTTAATATCTGTATTTTGTCTGTTGTATGGGAGGTTTATGCTATTTTTCTGTACTGATAAAGGGTTATGCGATTAAAAAAGTTTTGGTGGGCTTAGATAATTATTGGATCCTTTTCTTCCAGAAATAAACTATAATGTATTGATTAATGTTTGAAATTAAAATAATATAAATTTAATATTATCAATCCTATTACAAAATAATAAAAGATTTTCAATAGACTGATATTATTAGAGAAAGCATTTCAACATTATTAAATGAAATATTTAATATCATTTATAAGGGAAAAATTGAAAGGGAATCTTAACTACTGATAAAGTATGGATTTAAATCATATTACTGTGTGGAGATTCTGGACCCAGAAATGGAAAATCGGAAAAATCAAAATCAAATCAGCAGGCGTTGAGCCTAAAACGATTCAACCAAATATTGTGTGAGTCAGGACGACTGTCTAGGCGATTCAGTGAGTTGGATGGAGAACAACACTGAATATAAATTCAACAGCTTCTTTATTAATTAAAATAAATATGAAAGAGATTCGGATTTTACATATATTTTTCCCGACAAATATTGGAGAGGAGTACCTGCAGTATTGGAGGTTTCCTTAAGTCCGAGTAGACGACACCACTAACAGTCTTTAGTCTCTTATTTAAGCAGTCTTTAGTCCTTTGTTAAAAGTCAACTCAAATCCACTTCACTTTTCCTTTGATGTCACTAACTCCAAATTATTTGATTTTTCTTCAATTTTGTGGATGGCGAAATATGAGTGGACAGAGAGTAAACTTTCTAATCCAAACGACAGACAAGAGCGAGGACTAAAAACAGGAGAGTATGCACAAAATTAGCAATGGCAAATTAAACAAGACTTAGAACCAAATAAGCGAGAACCAAAAGCGTCAACAACTTCCTGAAAAGTCTCGGCAAAAAGGTGTCTTGACAAGAGTGACTCGGCAAAAGGTGTCTTGGCAAAAGCGCCTCGGCAAGAGTCTCGACCTTCATTCTTCCGGCTCTTTTATGTGCCTGACCTCTCTTCACCTCTTTTCCCAGGATGGCTGTTATTGTTTCTTACACAATCATCCTGATGGATCAGGTGACATTCTTGACAGACATTCGAATAAACCATCTTAAATTATTACCTTCCAAAGGACAGTAAGATAATCCGACACCTCCTATTTCTCAATCAACTGCATCATTAGATTTAATTTCAATTGCGTCGTTAAATTTTAATTTCGATTCGAATCCGTGATAATAAAAAGGGGGGTTTTTCCTATCCCCACAACTGTATTATCGTACAAGTTCAACTATTGTTTGTATATAAATTTATAACAAGATTCTAATTAAAATTCTTGATGGCCAAGGAACAGCTAAACATGCCTGATCTATTTAGGTCAATGAGCATTTGAACATGCCTGTTTTATACTATTTACCCGCAGTCAAATTTTTCACAAATACTGGAGAAAACATAAGGAGTGCCGAAGAATAAAAATTCCATTATGTTAACTATTGAAAAAATTTAATTGACCGTTTGAAATTGAGATTTATTTTTTAATTAATTGCAATTGAAATACATAAAAATATATATTGGTTTTATGAAAAGTAAAAATGTAAATTATTTTGTAAAATATAGATTAAGAAAATCGACTATTATTGTATTTGTTAAATACAGAAATAAGTAAATATTACAGTAATATAGTATAAAAATAAAAATATGCAAAAGCATGTAACAATAACAAAAAAAAAAAAACAAAATACTGTATGATATCATTTTATATGTTCCCCTAGACTTAATGCCATCTATTGGCAATAATATAAAACCAAAATTCTTTTAATAAAACCAAAATTCCATCTTATAGGATTAAAGAATATGGTACTGAGATGTCCTTTAATGGCTCAACATCACTATTGAATTTCATGTAAATCTGTAATTAATTCAAAAGCAATCACATAGCAGATGTAAAGCCTATCTTAGAATGTAGACTGAACCAGAAGAATTAAATATTGCTTGGAGATGATGTATAAAGGAATTAAAACATAGAAATATGCAAAAAAAATTTTATATATAAAAATAAAAAATAAAAACAGTAGAAATGAATAATGTATTAATATATCATAGAATATACTTTGATGAAGTATATATATTATAGATGTTAAAAAATGTTTTCTATATTTCACTATATTTATTTTTAATTTTCAATTTTGATAATTGTATTTTTCAAAAACACATTCATGTAATTCTAGAATTTATATTCAAATTACATTATGCTATATTCTAAACTTGTGTTCAAATAACAACTGATGAGGGTGTAAAGCTGAATTTTGATAATATACATAATAATAGAATTCTCCTATCCAAAAGACTTGTATTTTTATGTATTCAAATATTTCAAAAATAATTTAAATATTTTTGTTTCTAATTTCAAAACCTAGTAACTTTAGTAAGAATACACTTTTGTCTTCAAGAAGAAAAAATCAAATAAAAATTATTAGTATAATTTGTCATTGTAGAGAAACTAACACAAGGGATCTGTTTTTTTTATCTGGAGCCACAGAAATACCATAGAGACATTGATAATGAAAAAATGCATTTATTCAAAAATAATTAAGAAAATATCAATGCTGTTGACATAAAAGAGTTTCTATTGCAGGTTATTAAATAGCATATATACAAACAAATCATTTGAAGAATTTTGTTTTGAGCTATTTAGAGTATTTTTGGTATAATGAGGTCTGAAATAGCAGCTGAATTTATATTTTTATAATAGTGACTGAATGGAATATAATTGAAGTAATTTGCTAATATATATTTTTATTTATTCAAATTTAAAAAAAAATAGCAAGATGCTAAAACTAGATTCTGATGTAAATAAAACTTATTACTTACTACATCTGAAATCATCACTACTAAGAGCCATTATAGACTTTCCTTGCAGAGGACTTGGAAATTCACAAGTAGCTGCAGCTTGAGTAGTAGACTGTTTATCTTTCAACATTTTTGCTAACCAGAACAATTCACAATCACATATTAATGCATTAGAATCTAATCGTCTGAAATAAATATTAATTAATTAGAATTTATTTCAACTAAATATTTTTTGAAATTATATAGAAAGAATGAAATTTACAATCGCCTTAGTGATTCCAATTTTCTAAACACTCCAGGGGGAATTCTTGATAATTTATTATTATGTAGAAAACTAAAATAAAGTAAATTTCAATAATTATCCAAATTTTATTAGGAAACTTACTTAAAATCAAAATAATTATAAAATATCAATCATTATTTTAAAATATTGTAAAACATATATCATTAAGTTCTAATAGCATAACTGACACAAATATTTTATTTTTAACACACTTCAAGTGTTTTATTTTCTTGATACTGTATTTTAAATTAACATCCACAGATTATTTTTGAACTATTACTTTAATACAGATGAACTAGTGCTTTAGGTACAATCCAGGAATGGAAGTTATCTATATAATAAACCAATAAAACCAGAGCACAAGCTACTCTCATATTCAATTTAGATTTTTCTGATTTCATAAGTTGCTACAAACTACTTATACTGTATTGTATAGCTATGGTTTGAAATGGATTTTTATGAATGCTTAGAGTTTATTTACTGCAATTATTATTGAATTAATATTCATATTTTCAATTTTTTTGATAACTCATATTAGAAAAAATTCTCAAGTCCAGGAACTCATTAAGTGAACTCAAACTGAGAACTATCTGTAATAAGAAATAAAAAGTAAAAAAAATAATATTGATGAATATGAATGAATAATAATTAGTATAAATAAATGAAATTGTAAAAAACAAAACTACTGTTTGTTACTTTTATATTAAATAATTAGGAATAATCCTAATTAATTTTTATGCTGAAATTTGTCTTTTCTATCATATTTTAGTGAAAATATAGAATCATCAAAAAGATATTTTTGCATTAAAAAATATAAATTATCTATATGATTCAAAATATTAAAAATTTTACTTATATTTTTGTAGATAACTATTTTAATTTGTTAAGATAATGCACAAATTATTTAATTTTTGTCATAAAAATAAAATTATTTTTTTGAAAATATTAAATAAAATGAAATAATACACCAATTTTTTTAATCCAATTAAACTTTGGAATATTATTATTATTATTATTTTTAATCATTAGGGTATATATTTCTGAAGAATCCAAGCTATTCATAAAATTAAGATAAAATATATATTTAAAATTGTATAATGTATTTTAAATGTTCATATCAGAATGATGATAAAACACTTAACTATACAAAGTTCTTTTACTTTGAAAAACTCTTTAGTTTACATAATTTAAAGAGCAATACTTACAGTCTTTCTAAAGCTGGAAGATCAGCAAATGTGTTAGTTTGTATCTTTTCTATCTTATTGAAGTGGATGTATCTAAAATATCCATTTAAAACTTAAAAATTAATATACAAACTTTGGAGATGACTTTCTAAAATATTTCAAATATAATATTGATATATGAAAAATTATTTTTAAAAAAATTTAGATATTTAAATATATTCACTTAATAAAATATCTAAAACTGAAAATATTGAAAATTAAGTGTCCATTTTTCTACTTAGTATAATTCTACTTTTAATAAATTTTTAATATTTAACTGATTAAACAAAAAAAAAAATAAAAAATACTTACAGTTGCTCTAATTTGTGAAGACCTTTAAATGCATTAGTTTCTATTAAACGTATTCTGTTTTTATATAAATATCTGAAAAATTTTAATGAAGAAAATGAATTTATATACAAATTTAACTGAAAATATATTTAATATAATACATATTAATATAAAAATAAAATTTATCATAAAATTATTAGAAATTAATTAATTGATCAATTATTAAAAAATATTTAAATTGTACAATGGATATTTTTGCAATGGAATTGGAGTACCTCTTATAAATTTACTAGATTATCATCAAGTAATTATTCTTATAATTGATTTCAATTATAAGAATAATTATAGAAAAAAGAATTGAGATATAGTGGCCCCCTTCTATCAATGTGATCCACATCTATGGATTCAATCAACTGTGGATTGAAAATATTAAAAAACAAAAATTCCAGAAAGTTCTAAAAGCAAAACTTTTTCTTGTCATTGTTCCCTACAAAATACTGTGTAACAACTATTTACATGGCATTTACATTGTATTGGATATTTTTATTTATCTAGAGTTGATTTAAAGTATATGGGAGGATGCTATTTGTAATTATTTGCAAATACTATACCACTTATTTAAGGACTTGAGTATTTGTGGATTTTAGTATTCACAGGAGAGGGCTGGAACCATTCCTTACGGATAGTAAGAGAAAACTGCATTTTAATTATACAAGTATAAGAAAATTACCCTTACATTCTTAAAAAGGATTGTATCTTTCTAAATTACAGTTAATAGCAAATATTATATCAATTAAACAATGTAGCACATCAATCAATTTGCATTGAGTTCTTCATTTAACAAGGACTTTAAACTTTATCAAAAAAAATTTTCACAGTTATATTGATATTGATTAGCAATAACATCACATACTGTATTAAGGTATAAATTATATATCCTTTATATTACATCTATATTTGTATTGAGACTTTCGCATTCCAGTTCAATATTGATATAAATATATTCAAAGGATGATTATACATATGTATATTTTCAAATACTATATATAGCAATGAAATGCAATATAGTATTTGAAATATTCAGAACAAAGAAAATATATAATACATACTGTATATATAAATTTTCATCCATTTCTTAATCATACTAAAAGTTTTTAATGATCAGAACAAGTAGTTACACAGTTCACTGTATTCATGATTCAAGAAATAAACGACTATAACTTAAAAGAAAATTTGTTTATTTTTTTTTAAATATTTTTCAGAAATTTTCTTTTCAACAACAATTATAGTTTCGAACATTTCTGAAAAAAAATTCGATTCAAGTACAGTATTTTATAAATATAAACTATTAGTTTTGAAGTTTAGTTCTGTTGTATTAAAAAATGTTGATTGTATTATATTTAAAATAAAAAATTAGTTAAAAATAAATGTACTGTAATATATTATAATTTTATAATATAGAAAATTAAATAAATTAAATTGAAAAACTTCATTTAACTTCTGATTAAAAATGGCAATATATTAAACTACTCTATATTTTCCAAAAATGATTATTTCATATTAATTGAACATATTATTTTATCTTAGAAACATTTAATTTGCTTATAAAAATTCAACAAACATACTTTATTAGACTACTTTCCAAAAGAAGAGATTTATGAAATCACATACAATACTATATTGTCTGCTGTTTCTGTTCCTTACTAACTTTTGAACTAATTAGTAGATTTTCATAAAATTTGGTGTAATATTCTACGAGTTAAGTTAAAGATTACCACGATGCCATATCAAGTAATTCTTTTAATATATCCTAAATAAATACAATCCATTCCATTTTTATGAAATTTAGCAAGATGATACCATTGAATGTGATCTCAATGATCCATCAATTAATATTTTATAATTATTTAATGAACCGTCAAACTTTAAAGATTTCTTCCTATTCTAAATTATTTAACTGTCTAATTTTTATAAAATTTAACAGGTGATCATGCCATTAAAGTTTATTTTTACGAATTTTATTTATTTTTTTATAATTTTAAGTTATATTAATTAATTCTATAGATTTATCCGTTTAAAAAATGATAGGCATGTCAATCTTCCAAGATAAAGATAAGAGAATGATGAATGATAAAACTTAATTTATAGATTTATTAAGAATTTTATTTTTATCATTGGCAAGAGATGGCGCAAGCTAAGCTAAGCATTATAACGGGATCCGCACATCGGGATCATGAAAACATTTATGAACGGGATATCATATGACTTTACCTGCATTATGTCAGCCGGATTGGTCGCGTAGAAAGGCTTCGGTTTTCCATTATACAGAACCCGAGTTCGATTCTCGAGTCCCATGGCCCATTTCTTGGAAAATTTTTTCATGAGGTCGACCTCCGTCCTTTACAATCCGACTGATTGCTCCGCAGGGGTGGAGCATCTTGTAAGATTGTAACACCCTAAATCATTGACCTTACTAATCATTGATTGGAAATGAAAATATGCATAACTATTGTTCCTATAACTTTTAGAACGAAATATACTTAGATTATTATTTATATAACTTAATGCATAAATTAATTGTATCTTTTTCTATGTGGCTTTACGCTACTTATCACGTGGTATATACTATTCCAGCAGCAGGCTATTCCAGTATTCACCATGGGCCTCTCAAACCTCTGATGGAATCAGCTGTCAGGGATATGGACGGCTTGTTGAATAGAGTTCATCAAGTCGGACCCGGATCCCCTAAAAAATTTGGAGATGTGGACCCAAAAATTGAACCCGAATCCTCCAAAGTGGAAAAAACACATTTCCACCGCGGCCATCCAACCGACAAATTAATTGCATTGAAGGTGATTTTGATAGCATTTTAATTATTTAACTTTAATCATTCCGAAATAAAGGTACGTTCGGAGTCGGGAGAATGGCTGCGATGGAAATGTGCAGTGCTTTCACTATTGAGAACCTGGCTCAATTCTCGGGTCCAGCTTATTGAACTCCATCCTTCACCTGACGGCTGATTCCATTAAGGGTGATGCGGCCCGTGAAGGACACGGAAATACTTCGCCATTTAGTACCCATTGGCTGAAAAGCAGCGAAAAAAAATGTTTGGAAAGTAGGCGATTAGTTTTTTCTGTTAGATTGTCACCATATCACACTTGGGATATACTGTACTTGGCGATAGCTACTGTTGGAGCCCACCATAGGTGAACAACATCTATATTGGTTCAACCAAAAGTCAAAGGTGGGATTTTCGTTTTGTGGAAGCAAAAACAAGAAGAAAATTATTTTAGATAAATTAGTTATTAATAAAAATGAATTTTTATTTTTAGATTCATCAGTGGAAGTACTATTGTTTTAGCTGTAGTGTTGTAAACAGAATAAAATTTTCTTGGGGAGCCATTTTATATCCTGCACCAGGGTCCACACAATTCTAGCTTCGCTGCTGTGTAGAATTCACGATAAAAGGAATTCCTATTCCTTTCATTTTAGCTATTTGGCTGAATTTTTCAGAAAGTTTTAAATAACACAAGGACCATTTACATTCCAGATTTAGTTGGCCGGATGGCCACGTTGTAAAGATGTGACTTACCATCCTGGAGGAATCCTGATTCAAATCCGGATCCCACATCTCCAGTTTTTTAGAAGGGGTCCGATCCTGACCCGCTAAACCCCATTCTTGATCCCATCCTGGGTGTTGGCAGCCAGTGATGGGCTTTATAAGTGGCCGCCGCCATATATATTGATAATATATTCTCATGCGATATGGCGGCTCAACAACTTGACCTAAAACCATTCTAGATTTATTCGAAATCGGTTGAAGGATTAACTTATAGAGACATTTATAGAGAAGAGAGTCATCTTTTATATTTTATAATTTTAGCTCAATTGAGCTACAATTTTTCAGAGAATTTAATTGAGCTAGAATACGCCTAAATTTCAAATCTACTCAAAAGCGATTAAACAATACGATATGTAGAAATCTTTACGGAAAACGAATACATTATTATTCGTCCAAATGGGTCCAAATTTTTTAGGGGATCCGGGTCTGACTTGATGAACTCTATTCAAAATAAAATACCTTTTATTTTGATCGATTGCATTGAAATTGTCAGGGGATTTCAAGTAATCTAATATTATCTACCGGTATATTTTAAATTTTATCGATATATCGGTTGAACAATGCGGCCCGTAGACGTATCTATGGAGGAGGAGAATGAGAAAAAAGAAGAAAAGGGATGCTTTTTGCAATTTTTAAACTATTCTAGTTCTTTTTTTAATTGGATATGAAGCTTCAAATTTGGCATTTAGTATCCTATTGAATACATTTTCTCAAATATAATTGTCAGATTAATATCTAACTTAGAACGAAAGCTACGGTGAATTGAATTTCGGCTGTGATAAGAACAAGATTCCTGATAAGAGCAGTCACCGACTGACTTTTATTACCGGAATCATTAGGGCCAAAATCAGCAATTGGCTTAAAGTCACTGTCTTGACTTTTGATTTAACCAAGCCAATAGTCCCTAATTAGAAGAGGACAATCTCGGATTGGATTGACAGTATTATAATAAATTTGGAAAATTTTCAATTCTCTCACTACAGTTATACTGTATTACAATTTTAAACAATATATTTTCTTATTATTATTTATACGGAAGTTATAGTATGACTTTCTTCTCTGTTGTAAAAGCAATGCATTTTTTGTTTCTCAGCATCTCTAGCCATACGTACTATATCGATTTTCTCTCTTTATGAAGCGATCATAACAGATTACCAAAACTTAATTTTCTACTTTTATATAAATCAGTAATAAAAATATAAAAATAATAAAATAAGCGATTGATCTTTTCAGAACTTTTAAGCAGATTTTCTACATAAATAATTTAAAGTTTTTATTAAATTTCATAATATTTTTCTGATAAAATCCGGATATTATTACAAATCTGACTGTAATATTTATATATTACAAATCAGTAGGAATATTATAGATATTTTAATATTATCAATAATTGTTTTATTAAAAAACAATCGACGAAATTCCAAATTTGATAACGAAACGATACTATTCATTCATAATAATTGTTTAACTTTTAACTATCTTCAGAATTATGTCAAATATAAACGAAGCAAATGTTTGAATTGCTGATAAAACAAACCCCAGAAATGTAAAGTTGCATAATATAAATAAATTAAACATCAAAATTTATATCACTTTTTTTAATCTATCTAAAGTTCAGGCGGTTGGATTATACTTCTTTCAGCAGTTTGCTTCAGTGAATTGCGAAATATAATTCCTTTTGTAGCGCAGTATATATTTTTTTTTTAATGGAATATTTATTCTCGAAATTTGTTATCTGTCACTTCCTCGTTAACCATTTGTAATTTCAACAACCGGTTATATTTTCCCATATATTTGATTTTTCAATGCGATAATTTAACCCACAACGCAGTATTGATGACACTTATCCAGCTGTGCAGTTTCAAATGAAGCTATTAAACTTCCTTAGATTGCCAAATAAATAATAGTCATTATTTATTCTTACTGTACAAAACACGTCCTACGTGTTTTGAATAATCTAATAATTGACGAATGAATAAAAAAAAAAAAAAAGATTTTCAAACCCACAACACATCGTTCGGAACTCGTAACTTTTATCAATGAACATTTAAATATTTTACTGCATGTTGAGTAATTTATTAGTGTTATTTAAAGATATTTTTCCTTCAATATTTTTTTTTTTACAGTAATACACCGACTTACGTAAATTCCGAGATACGTAACTTCTCATCCTGCCCCTCGTCTACTTATTTGTTTCATAATTACATAGTGCATACAATAAACTCCCGTATAACGCGAAGAAAAAACTGCGACTAGTTCTCATACAACGCTAAAAACAGAACCGTATAACGCGTAGGATAAATTTTTTTAACGTTACTTATCCCTTATTTATAATGTTCTTTCATTGTAATAAAAACCAAGCAATATTATTTTGTTTCCATGCCAACTTTAACCACTTTTCCATCGGGTTATACGAATCCGCCTTTTCGGAGTCAGTGTTATACGGGGTCTATTTGTATATATATATTTTTAAATTTAGTTACCTGTATTCTGTTTTGTTTTTCCTTCATTAGAAGAAACTTTCCTTAAAACAAATTAATTAATATTCTGCACAACAATAAAATCATGCTTGAAACTAATGCACATCTCATTAACAATATGCCATCAGTCTGGAACTCAGAAACAAGTTTAAATTTGCAAAAATCATGCTTGAAACTAATGCACATCTCATTAACAATATGCCATCAGTCTGGAACTCAGAAACAAGTTTAAATTTGCAATAAATCGTCTGATAATGTATGTCTTGTATAACGCGGAACTTATCCTTCGCGTTGTACGGGAGTCCACTATATATATGTATGTATGTATGTATGCACATATTTCATTTGCTGATTTGTTAATTAAGAGTCTTTAATTACAACTACATATAAATTTTTATAATTTATTGTTTTCTTGATAATAAAGAGTAAGTTAAGAAACTAATACATATGTATCTGATATTAGTTTTGGGAATCTGTAGGTATCCCGTCTTACGTTATGCTTCCCGATACCATTTTTTTTACGTAATTCGTAAAAAAAAAAATTAAAAATTACTCTACTCTAAGGAATAAAAAAGTTTAAACAAGATCCACTTCCGTATATTTATACTGTTTATTGTAGTGATAAGCTAATCTAAGCATGTTATAAAGTAGTTAAATTATCACTGAATAGTCAACTTTGACAGTTTAGATTTAAAACGATTACGTTTTTATCGAGTGTAATTTATACGCGTAGCACATTCAATTCAACTTATTTTCTTTTAAATTTTTCTCTTTTCTTTGTTAGGATTTTAAAAAGTGATTTTGCGGAATCATTTATATTATCATCAACCTTGATTTATGAACGTCAGCATTTCAAACATGACGTAACTGTAAGTAAATACTGCTGATAATATATAATGTCAGCGTGAACATATGTTGTTAGTCATTTTACATATGCGCTTACTATTAATATAATCATATTTTTTAAAATAAAAATAATTTTTTAAAATACTTACAGATACTTTAATTCTGGCAAGCCATTGAAAGCATCGTTTTCGAGTTTAGTGATGTGATTATTATTCAGTAACCTAAAAATTAAAACTTAATTTATTATATGCGTACATGGGGAAGATAATTACACAATTATTCATTACTAACATAAAACTAGCATTAGCTGACTAATGGTTCCATATAAAATGCGTTGTAACTATAGTTTATTCTTAATATTTTCTCTCGATTCGTAGTTTCTCGATTTAGTGTCAAATCGTGACTTAATAATCATATAGATTTAGAAATAAAATTATATATTTTTTTACTCATCAACTATGCCTAACTGCAGACCACTGAGAATCACGATCACGATCGAGCAATTTCACAGATCAGCTGTCGGAACTGTAGGTCCTATTCTGTATCGCTATGATAAACTAAGTGATCTAAGATGTAATATCCAAGACAAAACGATTCGACCGAAAATAATGCAATAATTTAGCCTTTTGCAATTATTTATAAGTTTTATACACATCATATAAATGTAAAGGATTAAATTTTGATATTTTTCGGAATAAATTAGTTGGCATAATAATAAAAAATTGGTTTTATTATAGAAAATATGAAACAACCACAATAAATGAAAATAATCACATCTTTGAAACTGCTAAAATAATTGTTTTAATGTTGTTTCTTATTATCTGTTTAGTCAAAACCAAGGAGATGCTATATATGCAAAACTTGATTATTTGTAGAATTTTTCGTAGACAAAACAAATGAGTTTCCGCCTTAAGGTCGGCTTTTCTGCAGAAGAAAAATAGCCTGCAAAAAAGCCTACTTTGAGGCATAAAGTCTTTGTTTCAGGCTAGAAAAAATTAAAAGAAAAAAACAGACACGTTTTACACGTTGCTTATTTATTTTGGATAAATATATGATGCAGAAAAATTCTTCCTCATTGACAAAAAAGTAATTGTTTTGGTAATTTTTTAATCTAGATTTTGCTCCATTATTAATCGGAAGATTGTTTCCATTTATTTTTTATAATTGCTAATGCCACAATTTTTATACTAAACTAAATGTTTTTTTTTTTATCTTTTCATTATTTTCCAAAATATTTGTCTGCTTTTTTGACCTGTATATATAGAAATTATACACAAAATTACGTGTAATTACAAACATTAGTCAGAGTTAATTAGACATATATTTATAAACTATTTTCTTTTTTATTATCCATTTTTTGTAAAAAATTGTCTTATATAATCATTATACGATTCATTTATTTGCAAAACATTTCAACAATCAAAAACCAGAAAAGCATTAATTTAATTCCATATTATGCCCTATGTGTTAATTAATTTTGAGATTACTAGATAATTCCTTTAAAAATGGCGATCACTGTAAATTTTAAAAAGATGATATCTTTGTAACTATTTATTGCACATGAATAATCTTAAACTCATTTTGAAAAACTACGTTTCAATTAAAAATCATTCACAAAAATTTATCTATATAAATCTTTCTTTTTCAAAAAATATCATTATTAATATAATACAACTTTAAATACTTACAACGTGTTAAGCTTCTTTAAGTTTTTGAAAGTATTAGCTGGAATAGCTTTGATTTTATTAAATCTCAGATCCCTGTAAAAAAAGAAAAAATTTGTGTAAAAACTAAGTTATTTAAAAAATTATCGCAAGAATATTTTTCTGAATATTTTTATAATCTAAAAATTTTAGGAACTAAGAAGAAAAATAAAAGTATTTCTTAAAAAATATATTTTTTTAGAAAGAGAAAAGAGAGAAGTAAAGAGTTTGGAATATACTGTACTCTTTTTAGAATATGCTGTACTCTTTTTTAGAATATACTGTAATAGAAGTAAAGAGTTTGACATATACTATGCTCTTTTTTTAGAATATACTGTAATAGAAGTAAAGAATTTGAAATATACTATGCTCTTTTTTTAGAATATACTGTAATAGATGTAAAGAGTTTGGAATATATTGTACTCTTTTTAGAAATAAAGAGTTTGGAATACACTGTAGTACTGTATATTCCAAACTCTTGTTATGAAGAATTTTTAATTTTATAAAAAATATTTAGACAAAATATTAAAAACATAAATATATTAATTATTATTTTTTATTATTTTTATCATATTTTAAAATATTAATTCAAAAATAGATATAATCTATTTTTCTTAAATTATTATTACTGTATTATTATTGAGTATTGGTGTGAATATATTCTATAGTTTATTATAGAGTATATTTATAGATTCAAAGATTACTAATTTTAAAAATTTATGGAAACAGAAAATTAAAAACAGACACTAAAATCAAATTTCATTTAAAACATTAAAGTACGAAGCTCAATTGAAAGAGTTGTTGCACTCTAAGCCATCAGTCTAATCTCTAAATAAACTTGGAAAAACCGCATACCTTCGAGATAGTTTCTAGCAGGATATAAATAGAAATACTCCAGATGATCAACATTTTTCGATTTCCATTATATGTAAATTAGACAGATTTATGTTTCAACGTTTATCGATTCACCGATAAGGTTAAAACAAACAGACCATTAAGTTTCGTGACAACGTATAACCATTAAGCGATAAGTTATCGATAAATTCTTACCATCGATCCTGAGGCAACAAACAATCGCGAGACAATAAAATACTCTTCCGATACCGAGTATTGACAAATGACTAGAGACTCTTATCGTGATCATTACTCTCGAAGAATGTCAACAAAGTTAACTTCGGAATTGCAACCGAACTTAATTAGTTGGATTTTTAGAATCTTTCGAGAACGAAAGATAACACGGTAAAATTGCAATTTTACAAATAACATTTCGTGGTAGGAAATTAGTGAGGGATGTATTTATTAAAATAACTTATTTAAATCGTGTACGGTCGTTAGATGCTGTAACATCCTCTTATCAGCTTATATAAATTCAAATAAGAATTTAAATGTAATACTTCGCGTGAGATGTAACACTTTTCTTAAAGTAACGACATTAAGTTTTCCTATCCTGTCTTAAGAATCCATTTGAATTCCCACACACGTAATGAATAATGCATGAAGGGTGGCTAATTCAAATCTTCCTCGAATTTTTGAAAGATTTATTGAGGCGTTGAAGTAATAGATTTAAAGTCCGTGTTTTTCAATAACCATTGAAAAATTTTACAGACGATTTAACACTTCACGTAAAAGTGTTTATTGTGATATCGGAAAAGCAAAATTTTAATCATCAGATGAGAGAATAAACAATTGATCCATTCTTTCTGAATAAAAATTTAAAAAAATTATTAATGAGATAAAGAAAAATGCAATTTCGCCAGAAAGTTTGTTATTTTGTATCACTAATTTAAGAACTTTTAAGTACTGTTGTCTTAAGTACAGTGTAGTACTGTACTTATAGTAATGGTTAAGCAATTGTAGCAATCTCTGCTCCAAATAATTATTTCTTGTTTTTTTTTTCTCGAATTTCTGAAGAATTTTAAAACATTAATTCATTCATTTATATCGAAAATATTCTTGTTTTTTTTTTATTTTTCTCGAATTTCTGAAGAATTTTAAAACATTAATTCATTCATTTATATCGAAAATATATCAAACAAAGCCAAAAAACACAATAGAAACATTAATGCTAAGAAGATAATAGAAAAATAATAATTATGTTCAAAACAACATTAAAATATGGGGATAATAGTCTATCTTGTATGAAAAAATAGTTGCTATAATGATAGAAGATATTGCCTCATCTGTAGTTACTCCTCCCATTACATAGTCCATTTGATTGGACTTATTCGTATCAATGATTGCTGAATGAAGTGACTCATTTTGAATGATTATTTAGAAGTGAATCTGTATGCTGTGTAACAACAAAGTGTAAAAATTTGTGTACTATTTCAAGCTATGTGTAATAAAAATATTTACGAACAAATGCCTTTTATATCTAAAGAAAGTCTAAAAGATATTTGAAATTCTTATCGAGAGTACCTGCTTAACTAATACCTACAATCGTGTATTTTCGCATATTACATAGGTTTCCTGCAGAGAGATAATGATCTGCTATCTATTTAAACAGAATAAGAAGACAGGATTTGCCCTGAGAATACTAAAGAAAACCATTTTTCAACTGCTATTTATCATATCGATAAAATGTTAATTATACAATTTTTTGAAACAAGACAAAGATCACGGCGTAGCGAGATTACTGTTGAAGATTTTTTTTGTATACGTTTTTCGTTGGAAAAAAAGTTAATAGAAGATACAACAGTGGAAGCACAGGTCGTTGACAGTCATCCTGTCCAAGCCTAAGGCAGAACGCGTAGACAAGTAGGTATTTGCTGTATTTATATAAGTTTATTCGCATCAAGGACAAAACATTTAATTGAATTCATCTGAACTGAAGAGTTTCTTTGTTGAGTTCATAGAATATTAGTTTTTTTTTTAACAAAATTTCTGAACTCTTATAAAAACAATCTTATATAAGTTAAAGAACATTATAATATTATATCTATCATATTTAAATTTATATAAAAAAACATTCCTCGGGGCTTTAGTGACACACTTGTAAAGCATGTTTTGACATTAGTTTTATTCATCGTATGCAATTATCGAAAATTTTCCTTCTTATCCAAGGCCCTTATAGGTCAAAAATTGACAAATCTTTTCTCGCGAAACAAGAACAATAAGGAAAATATTGCTTATTAAATTCTAATAACACGTTTAATTGGCTAATAAGTAAATATTAATAAATCATTTTTATAAAGTAAAGACCCATTTTTCTGTATATAATTTGCATCTGAAATATTTTTTTGAAGACTTCCAACTTATGAAATACTGTATTCATATGTTATAATTCATTTTTTCTGTCATATTTTATCACGAAAAAAGAATACAATTATGTTTTATAAAGTCATTCTGGAGAATTCTAATTAAATGGCATTATTGTACAACTACCATTACTCATAATTTTTTGATGTTTATTATCCAAATATAAACTACGATTTTCTTTCTTCTCTTTGTGTTTTTTACGACAGGAGAGTTTTTATAATTGTGGGATAAAGAGCAACAGCAACAACAACGTGACAATACGGAATATGAATCAAAGATGAAGTGCTCCACCTCTTCAACATTTCTTACAAACAATCCATCAGAGAGATAGAACCCCACCCCCAAAATATAACTAGACAATAGAACTTTCCACCTACAGTCAAACTCATCCACCCACCACTTGTTTCAGTGAGAATTAATTTACTTCTGGCTGCGAGGTTAATTGGTTACATCGAGTACGACGATATAAAAAGCTTTCGTCCCAAAAAAATTTTTTATAATAGCACTATCCACATAATAATTATCTCGTAAAGAAATGCCTTAAATTTGACCGATGCGAATAGTAAATTCTAAACTGTTAATGGAATTAACTAGCACATAAAATACGATTGTTGTTTAAACAATTTATAAGTTTCCATTCAAACAGAATAATGACAAGTCTAGGTTGATAAACAACCGAGAGACTGTCATACATTAGTAGAGACATTCCATAGTTTCCTCTCTCACACCTGACCAACAGAGTTGAAGTCATTTGTCTTGTTTAGAAGATACAACGCATTGCTTTCACTTCAAACGTCACAATTTAATGAAGTTCGTCCGTTTATCATTTTATTGTCAGTTGTGTTTAATAAGAAACTGGCTTGAAAAATGCAATAAATAACGTCCGAATCGAAAATCTAAATCAAATATTTATCAAACGAATTATTTTCCGCATTAAGAAATAATGAAAATACAATGGGACTCCAGTATAACGCGGGGAATACGTTCCGCGTTATACGAGACACGCATTATCAGAAGATTTTATGCAAATTTAAACTTGTTTCTGAGTTTAAGCATTGATCGCATACTGCTAATGAGATGTGCGTTAGTTTCAGATATAATTTTATTATGTGCAGAGTGTTAATTAACTTGTTTTTTAAAGAAGGTTTCTTCTAATAAGGAAAGAAACAAAAATAGAATACACGTAACTAAATTTTAAAAAATATTATATACAATTACACATAACACGATGTTATATGTGTAATTGTATATAACGTGTTATAGGAGTATTATATATTATACAACACCCCTATAACAGGGACTCCGAAAAGGCGGATTCTTATAACCCGACGGAAAAGTTGTTAAAGTTATCGTGGAAACGAAATAAACATCGTTTGGTTTTTATTACAATAAATGGATATTATAAGTAAGTAAAAAACATATACAACGTGTTATACGGGACTGTTTATAGCGATGTATGAATACTAGTCGCAATTTTTTCTTCACATTTATACGAATTTTCACTATACGAAAGCGCATTATGCGAGAGTTTACTACGCTGATCATAATTCGATAAAGAAATAATAAAGTAGGAATATAAGTAACACGCCTTATGTCAATTTTTGTCATAACAGTTTGTTTTTTATATCGTAACGCACTTCCAGTCTTATATATATTTTTTATTATTAAGTTTAGATAGTAAGACGATATCACAAAAAATTATTATTAAAAAAAAAAAGCAAATTATCTCTTCACTCTTTTTTATTGCTAAACTAGATAGACGGAAATAATCTTATTTTTATTTGTGTCTTTGATTACATCTGAAATTGTGTAAATGTAAACCAATGTTATAAAGTCCTGCACGTCATCAAACCCACAGAGGATATCTAGAGTTGACATTTCCCTGTCAAGAATTTCTTTTTGCTCAAGGCGGAACAGGAAATAATTGACTGACTTCTTAAGAAATAAGAAGAAACTATCTTCCGTATTTAATCACGTATAAATAAGAGCTTGATAAATTTTGATTATCCCCATGTCTCGGATTATCTATATCTTATTTTATAACCGGTATCATTTACGTCATTTCTGCGATACAAAGCGGCTATTCACTGCCGATTATTAACTTTTTAACCTTACTTTCAACGTAGTATGTATCACTTTTGTTCGAAAGAGATACCCGAAAAATTTATTTAGGTTATTCACGCTTTAAATGGCCCGATATTTAGGGAAGAAAAAAAGTTCTATTGTTTTGTTAAAACTCTTCCAAGAGATAATCAAAAATATATACAGTTAGATCAATAAATATATAGTTATATCTAAGAACAATGCACTTGTCTGACTTTTGACCTAAATAAGGTGAAAAAAAATAAGAAGAAAAAAAAAAAACACTCGATCAAGCAGACTAATGACAGACAGGTTGTTGTGTTATCATGCTGAGGTAAAACTTTACGAAAAATATACGTGCGAGGAATATGCCCGCTTAGGTCACGACCTATGACCGATAACAGAATGAAAGATCACTATTTCAAAAGGAATTGTCAGAACAGCTGTTAGCTTATTTTTTTCGTGAGAACAAATTGACAAATTTGATCGGGTGAAAGGTGTCAGAAGATGTACTAGTTAATCTACATACAAAAGAATTAACTCGATCATAACTTCGATAATTTATAACAAGGAGTGAGGGAAAATTTTAAGGGGGGGTGTTTTCATATACAATACTGTATTAAAAAAAAAAAAGACTCGTTGTCGTGAAATCGGTAAAGATTAGGGATCCTTTAATAATCCGGGTTAACACCTACTAGAAAATTAAGATAATAGTTGAGGATGGGCGCAATAACAGCCCTGGGAAGGTCAAATTTTAGTTCCTTTTACTGGGTGCGGCAAGTCTTATGCAATTGGGATAATTTCTGAGCAACAGAAAGGCTCAATTAATGAGATTTATTGTTTTTTTTTTTTTTTCACTAAACTGATTGCAAAAATAATTTGAGAATTATAGATTAACTAATATTATTGTATCATTCGGGAAGAAAATGTTCTACATGCAGTTGTATTGCAACTGGAAAACCGTATGAATTCTGTTAATATTTACTTCCTTATAACATTTACTTGGTAACTTAATTGGATCCTGCTGTTCCTTACATCCATTCAACTTTTGTGTCGTTAATTATTTATGATTAATGGTAAATTCACTGAAATAACATTAGTTACAGAACGAATTAAAAGAGAGAGAGGTTCTGTAAATATTCGAGATAACTTTTTATTATAAACAGTACCGCAACTAAACCATTTAAACGGTTATTCTAAACATTCGGTAGAAGAAACTGTTTATCATCTAACGTCCATTTTTACTCAATGGAATGATGTTAAACGATTTCCTGTACAAACACACGAGGTATTATTATAGAGGAGGGAGTGTTACCGTTGCTTGATGTCAAAAAATAACACGGACCCTTATATGATCGCCCAAGCCCACTAGGCGATGACTGTTACACCTCCCTACTGAGAAGATGTGGGCGGTAACAAGTATCAGAAGTGACTTTCGTGACAATGCCATCTCACTCAACAGTGAAAACACAATCTGCAGGTAGAACTAGACGGTTAATGAGATCTTCATACAACAGTTTTTGCATTCTAAGACAGTTTCGACTTATAAATTAATGCTTTAATGGAACCCAGTGAAAATTCTCTTTAAATTTGTCTTGTGTAACGTAATGAATTTGGACGATTAGCAACTGACCTATTTCTAAACGAGTTGCAAATTGCGTTTGACAAGATCTGTTTTTAGTTTTAGAATAACCCGACCTCTTTCGAACTAGATAAACAAATAGGTTTTACGCCGACGCAAAATGTCATTGTTGATAACAAATAGCAAAAAAAATATCGTTTTTCTGTTTATTTTATGAAAAATTATAAGATAGAAAACGAAGTTAGTAGAAAACTTTCGCCTATAAAACGCATTGAATATTTTCTTCCCCCTTTAATATAACATTAAAATAGAGGACTAAGATTGTTTATTTCTATAGGCGAGATATAGCTGCTTATATGAATTATCGATAGCAAAAGTTATAAATAAATTTATAAACTATTATAAATAAACAATTTATCAGATATAGCAGGAAAAAGATATCGGTTTGCAACTGTATTTACTCCCAGAAACAAAGAAAATTTTTCTGTTTTTTAAGATTACTAATCTGTTTACATTTTACTCTTTCGTTGATCGGAGTTAAACTAAACAGTTTTTTTCAGAATGGCGACACTCCTTTATTTAAACTATAAAGACGCCTGACTGACTCCTTTCAGTTTACAATTCTTTAGCCGAACTACAAATTGTCCATGTAGTTGCCTTGATAATAAAAACAAATATTTCCATAACTGAGAAATAGAAACTAACCAAAGAAAACAAACGGTTTAATATTATAGTAGGTAGACAAGTAAAAATATAATGAAGCGTATATCTTTAAACATCGATCAAATTTTTATGTTCAACAAATACCAACTTCTCTTACACTTATCTATATTTATTGTTATTTTACGTTAAGACTTGCCAAAATTTCTAAAGTATACTATAATATAGCTTTAAAAAATGATATTTTTGCACTACTATAATAAATTCTCTACCAAAAATAAAATTTTATTACAAGTAACCCTCGTATAACACAGTAGATACATTTCTAAAAATGCAGTATTGTATGAAACCGTGTTATATGAGACTAGAGCCGATACAAAAAAAGAAAATTATGTTTCGAAAACTAATTAAAAACAAATAATTTTCTTTAATTCCACAAAAGAAATTTAATTTTTATTAATAATATTAATAACACGAAAGATAAAGAAAGAAAAATATATAATTAAGACCCCTAAAAACAATATACGTAGAACAAATAGAAAGAAAAAAGTATACAGTCTATGTAACATTCATTTAATAATTATATATTCCTTACTACTGTTCAGTCAAAACGAGAACATTTTTTTCTTTTTAACAATATCAACTTTACTTACTGAACTTTTTCTCACATTTAAAGTTTGTGTATCTTCTATTTTCTTTACAAAATCTGTAATCTGACCCGCTACAAAACAATTCCTTAGAACATACCCAAAAATAATTTATGAATAAATGTGTTAAGTAAAAACCGTGTTATATGAGGGTTTCCCCAATTTTCTAATCGTGTTAGAGCGAAGCCGTGTTATACGAGTTTATCTGTATTTGTAATTTTTCAAATATGAATTACAAGCGTGATAAAATATACGAATTTAATTTTAATTAATCTAATTAGTTTATATAAAACATAAATTTAATTAAATTAATACATTAATACTCCACTTATAGTAAAATTAATAAAATAATTGTAATTCCTGGATAGAATTATAACTACATTAAATGCACATTTAACGTAGTTATAATGCAATTAGTTAATTTTTGCTATATAGATTATAGCAGATAATTTTAATTGGCATCATTTATCGTTTTATACAAGATAATGGAGAGCGATGCAAACAATCTGCTTCGAAACATCAAAATTTATTCAAGAAACAAACAAAATAGTCAATGAAATCACAAAAAAAAATTCAATTAAAACGTACTAGAACTACAGATTTAACGTAACTCATAAACTACAAAAGAAATATTTATTTTTTAGTAAGAAACCATGTGAGTGCTTCTTTAGATTTCGCAATATTTTAAATAAATATTTAGTATCTAGAGAGATTATCATTCTTTCCTAGTTCTTCATTAGCATCTCTTACTAACCATCTTAATAAGAGATGCTTACATTAAACCAGTATTCTTATTCATATCCAAATAATATTAAGTAAGTTGAATTACATTTCTGATGTCAATAAACTTGATAAGAAAAAAAAATTCATTTAATTAATTCATGTTCAAAAAGTTAACCACAGAAAAAAAAAAATCCATCTTCCTGTTTTAATAGAAATGATACTCTGACAAGCATACGAATCCGTGCAAGTAATTTCACGGATAAATTATTGTAATTGTATGAATGTAATAATAATAAGCATTCTAATCTTTAATTAAAGACCAACTGGGGGTGTTAACATATGGTAGAAAATTCCTGCTTTAGTTTTAGGCTCGACTTAACTCTCGTTGGGAAAGAAAGTCACGTTTTATAAACTACAAACGTTCACTCCTCATGGTCAAGGGAAGTAAATGGCTATGGTTGGTAGGTGTGAAGGCGGCAGAAGGTGAAATTTTTTTTTTTCTTAAATCTCCGACTGCTATTCGCATACTAACGACGTCAGGTTTCATCCTACAGCGTGTCACCTATCAATCAAAATGTAGGCAGGCACCAAGAAAAGTGACACACGAGTACTTAGGAAACACTACAGTTCAAGGAATTGCGTAGGCGGATAACAAGAAACAGAATAACCCCTTACTCTGGAGAGAGGAGAGAGTTTTAATTTTAGTACCCAAATAGGTACATAATTGACTTAAAACAAGTTTTTTTTTTATGACATAAACGTTTCAAAATCTTCTATAAATTTGAATATCAAAAAGTAGGTTTTTCATACTCTTTATTAAAATAAGTGATTGAAGTGAATATAATATTTTAAAAGACGTTTAATTATCTTCAATTTGAGAATTATGGCTTTTCCGTTTTGTTTACTAATTTAATACTAAAAATAAAAAAAAAATAATCTTCCGTCAAAGTTTAGAGGAAAGAGATGCAAGAATTTTATCTGACAAATATATCTTTGTTAAATTACTGTATATATGTAGTAATTACCAAAGATTATACGTTCCTGGTTACAGGAAACAAAGAAAACAAGACCTCTGAACTCTGAATAAATTCTTAGAACAAGGCTAAACTACTGAGATGAATAATAAAATATTGTATTTACTTGAATACATTTAAAAAAAAATTTCGAAGTAAATAAAATGAAAATTTATAAATTATTTAAGTTTAAAATTAATTTTCAGACTTGCATAGTATACAAAATTTTATCTTAAACTGGTCTACAGTACTTGGCATTGGCTAAGTGTATATTATTTATTTTTATTTTTTTACATCGAAGTTTGTACATCAGGGCGCATCTAGTGCTAAAATTAATAAGCATCGCACACAAACAGAATGGAGACAAATATTAAGTGTTTAAAAAAAAAAGATTTTTAAAGATTTATCAATTATTTTAATACAGAAAATTTTAAAAATTCGTACTCTGCAAATAAAAAGAAAGCAACATTTTAAAATCCAGCCCTGTTTATTTCCCAACAACAAATTTTTAATCTTAATTCTTCTACTAGAACGTACCTACTTAAACTTATCGCGAGCATATTTACGATCGGGCGTTTTATTCTTGATTTTCAATAACATTAGCTTCAAAACAGTGATAAAAGACGACATTATCCGTCTAAATTCAGAATCCTCTACTGATAACGTAGGTTGTCATTCAACTTCATCCATCAGCAGTATCTCTTTTATTGTCCCAAAGTCTCTATTTATCTCGAGTTTACAATGACAATGAAGATTACGAGGCTGTTCTTCCTGTACAGAAAAATGGACTTATCCATTCTCGTATTTTGTAAGCTTTTCTGAAGAATCGATTTGGAAGAAAATTAATAGTTTACCAAATTAATAATGGCAGTAAAAAATTATTGTTAGCAGCTACGAGAATTTCGGTTTGACAGACTGGCAAAGCTGGTTACATCGAACAATGTCTAAATTGTATTTGCAGTTTATCTGACAAGAACGGAAATGCATTTGACAGATTTTTGACAACTAAAATCGCTTACTGTTATATGAAGAAGAAAAGCACGTTCTTTACAAAAAAAATGACAAACATGATCCTATCTTTAAATCAAATCAAGTTGGATCTTATTATCCAAGAAAAGTTAATTTAAATACACAGTAACTCGTTTATAAAATGATAAAATTCGCCTAAAATGCCATTAAATATTTATTCTTGATTGAAAAGTATGAATTATGCAGCTGACTCATAACACAGCACGTTATATTCTTTCTAACTAAACATCATCATCTTATTAAGAGCGCATTTATCCTATAAATATTATCACCCACTTCATTAAAGAAAACTATAAATATTAATTATAATTAATTTAATAAAAATTTTATTTAAAAAACATTATGATTAATGATTCTATTTGTTGATCCAACTTTCCTGTTAGTTTATTTATACAATATAACGTTTGTATAACAGCCCATTCCGAATACAAACGTTTGCAAAAATATTTAAACGAAATGTTCTGTTTATTTTCATTCGATTAAATCTGAATTTTTTTATTTATTTATTTATTTTTTTTTTATGACATTTAACAAAGTTATCTTTTATTTGTATCAACAATAACATTTTGTGCACGGCAACAACAATGCATAAGCTATGATCAACTCTGCGAAAAATGATAAATGGTCACATGGGATACAAACAGAAGAACATTAGCCACGTTGTGCTTTCTAGTCAATGATATAGATTGAAGTGTTACAAGTACTCCATGCTATTAAGTGGTAAATAAACTATGTGACACTCCAGATGACGGTCTCTGCAGTATTTGATTGCAAACAATGTAGCAGCTGTTCGTGACAATGACAAGACCAGGGTAATAAGGCATCGCAAAAAACAGTCAAAACACTTAATGGGATATTTCTAACCATCTTCTTCGCTCGTAAAGTAAAATTTGATCTACGAACATCAGTAAAAAGTGAAAAACCACTTCTTTAATTGCACAACTTAAATGCTAAATTACTTTAAAACTTGTTTAAATAAAAACATTTGTTTAATGCCATAATTAATTTTGTTTCTATGTGCACGCTATTAGTTAGTAGCCTACTGAGTAATTCTCCATACAAATATTTATTGTTTTGAATTCAAGCTCGTGTTGCATTCTGCAAACTTATACAATATGTAATCAGCTGCTAACTGTTTAATGATTCATTCAAGGAAATGAATGAATCACTACGGATATTTAAACAAATGTTCCTTAAATCAAATAGCGACGATAGAATTACATATAAAATTTAGTAATGTTTTAATGATTCACATCATTTGTTTTTACATCAGAATATTAAAAATTACGCAACTAAAAGAGAACATTAAGCGCCTGCTAAAACCTCCATATTACTCAGAAGAAGAAGAAGAAGAAGAAAGAGAACATTAAATGTAAATTAGTGTTGAACTTGAAAAAAGTGTTATTGTCACTCTATTGCGAAAATTCGTACTTTTGGCATTGAAATAATTCAACAAATGACTAACTTCTGGACTCTGATGTTGACATCAGCTCTAAATCTTTGTGAAAGGTTGTATCTTTACCCCACACGAACATCTGTTGAGTGGGAACAGTTACAAGTCTAACATGATAAAATATAGCTATACATCTCTGTCATATAGCATATCAACTACAAATTTAATATATTCTCAATTAGAAAAATAAAATTAGTTTAATCTATTCTCGATTATTCTCAATACTTCAAAGTCACTAACAACTTATACAAATTTTAGAAAATTTTAATCCAATCTCTCTAGATTAAATTTCTATCTCGAAATAGAAATTATATTATGTTTGCATAAAAGAAAAACAGATTTTTTTTTTCTTCCTCGCTTACTAGTTAAATGGTTTTTAAAACTTATTAACTGCAGTATAAAAATGAAACTTGTTTTATGTCAAGGTCGCATTCAGATTTATAGATTTATGTCTATGATACGTTTGTGACTAATGTAGAGGTTTATTAATAAATTTTAACTCCAGATGTATTTATATAATAGTTCTGATTTATGCAACGAGAGATTTTTATTAATCATTCACAGAAATAACGAGTGGATCTAGCAAACAGAAGACACAAAAAAACATTAGATGAATCAGAACTTGTTTATGTAGTAACCTAACAGATATTAAAGTTTGTAGAAAGATTATTGTTTTTAAAGTCGAGAAATACCAGAAAATAACGTTTTAAAGTTGAAGCTATCGTGTTGAAAAGTAACTTATTGTTGGTAACTTACTTCGTGACTGTCATTTAAAAATGATTTCTCGATTCCAACAATATGCAAGGTCGTAGGCAAATTTATAACTATTAGAATTGTCAACTTTTCATTTTTACAATACCCATAACAGCTAGAAAATTACAGTTGAAGGACGGATTAAATAATGAATATTTCAGAGTTATAAACAACAATAAAAACCGTGATTAAGATGGATAGAGAGATATTTATTGTGGCACATTAATTTATGTGTTTTTGATTGCAGTGGGAAGTTTGTAAAATAAGATAGATTAAACCGAATGAGTAACAAATCAATAGCATTAAATACGATTCATAGTTATTTATTATTTGTTACAGTTCATCATTTATCTAAAAGCCATATATATATATATTTTAAAAGACAGCTAAACCTTCAAACCTGTTTTTTGGAATTCCAACAAGATGCATGGCTGTATTCAAAAGATATTCTAACCCGGAGCTAAAGAAATATTAAGAGAAAAGAATAACATCTTCCTCTGCAACATTTTAAATTCAAAAATGCCAGTTCAAAGACCTAAGAACTGTAAGCCTTCTATATTCGTTTGATGTAAACCATACGGAATAAAAAAAGAAAAGAAAGAAAAAAAAAGGAATTTGAAATACCTTAATGCAGCCATATATCATAAACACGCATTACTGAAACATTGGCAAATAATAAACATTCATTTGAAGATTATTTTACAACTAGGTACAAGCGCTAACAAAATAGTTGACCTCAACCTCTGGAAGGAGAGAAAGAGGGGATGTGTTGGTTGAACCGTGCGAAGGGACGAAGAAAAATCCTCCCTCTTTAATAACAGCCTTTCACGCCTACTTCGGTTGTCGATAGTTTGAGTAAAGCGACACCCGTCTGGCCTTGGGTGACGGAGTTTTGAGCTTTTAACTGACGGTCTTTACTATTAATGTATGCGATACAAGGCAATAATTTAAAAAGTAAAAAAACGCGATAAATCGAGATACAATTCCTCGAAAAATTATTTAAAAATACTAATCGCACGTAAGACAATTTTAAGAATATTTATACTGTATACAAGAATTTGACGTTAGAGATATCATTTTCCTTTTATTTTATACGAGTTCATGTTTCACTTTCTTGGTGACTGATGACAGTTATAAATGAACCCTGGACGTGTCGAAATTGTTTTATGAACCGGTTTGACGTACACCCATCACTTCAAAAATATCGATCCCGCCCATAAGTTGTCAAAGAGAGTAGAAATGATTGGGACCTCATTAAGATGGCGAACTTACTTTTATTATTGATAAAACTAAATGACAGATGAGTTGGCTTTTTTAACGAGAATTTTTATCAGATAAACAAACTGTTTATGAAGTTACAGCTTTTTTTTACATTTAGATCTTCTCTGTAACTTATTTATTCTGGTAAAAATGTGTATTCGTATGCACCCCCTATCTGTTCTGTTTCTATATAAACAATTAATAAATTCAATTATGATACGGATCACTAAATCATTTTAAAACTAAATTAAATTAAAGTGAAAAGAAGAAAAAAAAATTCATTGTGTCGAGGAGGAAGTGAGTTTCCAGCAGAGAGAGAATACCACCTGGGTTACATTGTCAATGGGGCATAGAAACCCAACTCTAGACTAGACCAAAGAGATGTTAAAAGCAGCTGTTGACAATGACGCCATTCTATAAAAGAAGTCGTTGTAAATTCCGGAATCAAATTTCTATTCAAATGATAGGAAGCAGTTTCTTTGGATTATATTCCATATTTAAAGGACGAAATGTAAACTGAATAGACTAATAAATTCTTTTAACTACGGTATAAGCTCGTTTGATAGAGGGATTAAGATTAGATCTATTAAAGTTTCTAAAATCTAGTTTAAAATACATAATTTTATAAATAAACATGGTCTCTTTTATCAGTATTTTCTACCTATTTCTACAACATATCTAAAAATAATCACAGCTTTTTGTTAAACTTAAATCTTCACTATTAATTTGTTATAAAATAAAAAATCTGAGTATTCTTTACGTATAGTAAACCTAGATCTATAATTTTATGGTTCTCTTAAATCTTTACACATCCATTTTTATTACAAAGAACAAAGAAAATTATTTTAAAAGAGCTGTGTAGTTTTTCACAAAAAAAAAAGTCCAAAAAAACTCGAGTTGTGTCTAAATTTAAAGCAAATATTTCCTTCTCTCAAAAAGAATGTCAAAATTTTTGATTTTTTTTAAATGAAAACTTTTAAGCAGAACAAAATTTTATATGCTTTAAGAAATACAAAAATTTAATGCATCATCATTATTATTATGCATATACTTTAAAAATAATTTCCTTCTCTCAAAAAGAATGTCAAAATTTTTGATTTTTTTTTAATGAAAACTTTTAAGCAGAACAAAATTTTATATCCTTTAAGAAATACAAAAATTTAATGCATCATCATTATTATTATGCATATACTTTAAAAATTATTTTTTGAGGAAGAAATGATAATCATAACACGTGAAAAAATGAGGAAAATATTATTTATTCTACTGAATTAATTTACATAGCCTACTACAAAAATTATTATATGGAGGAGGCCACATTAACATAAGTTACAAACAGGTTCGACAAAGTTAATGAACTTAAAATACTGTATACAGTATTAAACAAAAATAGTTCTTGTTTTTAATAACTCTTTAACATTTATAATTATATATTACATTAATAACTAATATAAAACAATATCTTTAATAATTTAAATGCAAATAAATTTATTTAACATTTCAAATTACATCTTTAAAGATTTAAGTTTCATTCATGATCGAATTCTTTCTATAGTCAAGTGGATGGTAGTCTATAAATTATTTTATCATCATTCTTAACCTATTAATTCACACAGATTTTGCTTCGAAGAATTATGTTTAAGAAGGGTGTGGCATTAGTGCTACTGAATTTCAATGATAAGAGGCCCAGATCAATTTATGAAAAAATGTCATATTGGTGAAGAAATATATAAAGATTTTCCTGATCTAGAAGTAAATATAATTAACGAGACTGAGATAAGAACTTTTACAATTAAAACTGTTTATAAATCAAAATTCTATCAGAGTAGAAACGATGTTAAATGCATAATATATTAGTTAAAATTTTTAAGTTGTAAGATCATTAAAATGCAATATAAAGTCATAATAGACTGCTTTCTTAAGTAGAGAGATCTATCTAGAAATCAAAATTGTTCTATTGTTGTGGTAGAAAATGAAGAATTTTTTAAATAATAATTTAAAATATATAAATAGGAAATAAATAAATAAAAATATAAAATTATTTATTAAGATAAACATTAGTTTGACTTATGGATAGATTTTTATGTCTTAATGAATTATTTGCGTGTGTTATTTTTGTATTTTTAATTACATCAAGATGTGTTTACAAGTTTGTTTAAATTCAGATTAGATTATTAAATCTAAATTATAAAAAATATATATATAATTTTTTTTTATTTAAAAAATCCTTTTGCCGTTTTATGTTAGCCCACTCGACGCCTAAGAAGATAAAACTTTAGATAACACATTTCCTAAACGATTTTTTTTTCTTTTTTTCTTTTATTACAAGTGGAATGTTCTAGTCTAAATGAAAAATAAGTGACCTGACTATATATAAAAGAGCAAATTCAATTGAAAGCATTGACCAAATTGGTCTTAAAAAGAATAAAAAAAAAGAAGAAAGCATATTCTCAATTGTAAAAAAAAAAATAATAATAATAATAATAATGACGAATTTATCCACCCACGTTTTCAACCCACTGCATCCAAAACTTTGTACAATTAGTTGGTGGACATTAATGTCTCTCTTAGAGGACGAATTTTCCCATAAGTCCGAGCCACACAGCTGTTTGCTGTCCATAAAAATGTTCAAGTAGAAGGAGGGAGAAGGTTAAAATAAATGACAAGCGACGTAAAGAATTCGAGATATGTCGTTTTTGAACATTAAAGAAAGGAGTACTTTAAGGTACATATTGCCAAGAAGAAAGAATAAAAGAGACAACTTTATTCTTTCCTGAAATCGTTGTACGTGTGACATCTCTGTATCCAAATTATTAATTTGCATAATAACTTATCCAAAAATTATGTTAACGTTTCTACGAACTTACAAAGAATTATGAGACTTTTAATAAATAATTCGATGCTATTTATAATTCAATGCCACTTCTATTCCAGAATTATTATTATTACATCATCTAAATAAAATGATAAAGAAAAGAGCCACAAATAAGATGAAGATAACCATTATGTTGAAGAATATACGCTGCACGTATAATTTTAAAAAGATTAGATCTATAGTACTGTACTAAGTTTATGCATTATATTTTTAATAATGTACTTCCTTATTGTGATTCATCTAATATGCTAAAATAAAAATAAAATAAAATAAAACAACATTTGCTTCGTGTAGCTGATGATGTCATCATTTTAACAACCAGTTCGAAATGTTGTTCTCGTGCAATGAGATATTCAGCTGCAGCATTTGTCAGTCTCGCAGCGACTAAAATACCTGTATTGCTCAGAGCCTGTAGGGTGGTCTAAATGTATAATAAACATGCCAGTCTCGTCGAAACGTGACTTTTCTGTGTCCCAATTTCAAAAACTTTACCTCCCAAATGGACGTAGGAGCGTACATAAAGAGTAATGCATGATTGAGTTGTTTACAAATACGAACTGGAACATTCATTTGAATATTCTAAATTAATTAAAACTTTTAATTTTATATTTGACCTTAAAAACTGCTATTTAGTAGTAAGATTAATTTACGATTATTATAAAAATAAAAATATAATGACAATGTTCTTATGCTTAATCTAAATTGGTTGATATCACACACTTTTTTTAGTGATTTTTTTTTAATTCCTTCCATATATACTGTCATAATAAATCTCATTTTAACAAAATATAGTATATGACACAATCAGCTATAATTATTTAATTTGGAATTTTTTTATTTTTTCTAATATAGTTTTCAAAAATTCAATTTTTTTTTCTGTATTTTCTGTTAGTTTGCAATCTAAAAGAAAATTATATAGGAAAAAACACATTTTTTTAAATTATGAAATAATATCGTGCATAGAAGCTGGAGATAAAAATCTAAACAAATATTTCAATATTCTAGAAATGAATTAAAAATATATATTATATTTAATATTGTAATTAGAATATTAAGCAAACACTGAAAACATATCATTTTTACAAACAGTAAACTTCCGTATAACGCGCTCTCTTATAACACGAATTCGTATAATGTGACGTTTTTTGTGAATAGTACTCATACAACGCTATAAACAGTCCCGTATAACGCGTAGGATAAATTTTTTTAACGTTACTTAGCCGTTACTTATAATATCCGTTGTTCGTAATATAAAAACCAAACGATGTTTTATTTCGTTTCCATGACAACTTTTAACAACTTTTTCGCCGGATTATACGAATCCGCATTTTCGGATTCTGTGTTATACAGGGTCTACTTGTATATAATATATTTTATAATTTAGTTACTTATATTCTGTTTTGTTTTTTCCTTTATTAAAAGAAATCTTCTTTAAAACAAGTTAATTAACATTCTGCACATAATAAAATCATATTCGAAACTAACGCACATCTCATTAGCAATATGCGATCTGAAACTCAGAGACAAGTTTAAATTTGCATAAAATCGTCCGATAATGCGTGTCTCGTATAACGCGAAACGTATCTTTGCATTGTACGGAAGTCCACTGTACTGTATTATTTTTTTGCATCACATTTTTTAAATATATTTCTTAATAATCTCCTTTCACTTTTGTATCATATCATGTGATCAAAAAAATCTTTATCTTCTCTATACATATAGTATTTTGTTATTTATGATCGAGTATAGCCCTTAACAATCGAGATATATGACAAAGGAACGTTCTATCTTAAATTATTAAAAAGATATTTTAAGTAGAATTAATGGAATCACGAGTTCAAGGAGGATCTAATAATATATGGAATGAGACATAAGATATCTTAATGGACCCCTTTTATTCTCTTCAATAAACTATACAGTAAATTTTTTTTAGATTAGATTGTAAAGTCCTCAATAAAATCATGTCCTAGATTTGAATAAGGTTAAAATAATGTGGTCAGAAGCATCATTTAATTGCTTTTATTTGCACCGTTAATTTGGTTTAAATCAATTATAAATTAATTAATTAATTAAAAGAAATGTGATTATAATTTGAATGGCCATATTTTATGAAATAAAATATTGTAAAAGCAATAAAGCAATGCTTTTCGTCGAGAATTTTATAGTTATTCTTCAAAAATTTCCTCGAAATTTAGCACATAAGTTAAATTAGAAAGGAATGGGTCAATGTGACCAGGCATTACAACCAGCTGGGTGATCTATTATTGTGCAATGCTATAATGGACCATTCCGAAGTTTATCACAGCTGCCCACATCCCCGATGGAATCAGACGACGTAGGAAAGGATGATAATATACACGCTGGTCACGAATCTCTTGAAAAATTGGTAGGTGTGGGATCCGGAATTGATCCTTGATCCTTCATGTAGCAAGCAGATACATTATCACGCGAAAAGTCAATCGTATATTTTTTGTATTACTGAAATATTATTCACATAAATAGTAGAGGAGAAAATGTTTTAAAATTCTAATTTCCTCTACATTAATATCTTATAGAGGAAGATGGGGCAAAAAGAGTCAGTTTTTAGACTTTTGTTTATAAAATCATAAATATTTGTGCAAAAAATCTGTAATTTTTACCAAAAAAAATATCATTATTAATGAACACTTTGATACTGTTATTAAACAGTACAATTATGAGTCTTTAAAAAAATTTATAACAGTATGTCAATTGAAATGTCTTACCCCAGTAGTGGGACCAGACAATTTATTCAATAGAATAGAACAAGATGAGATAATGTTTATTCAATGGAACTAATATTTATTTTTTATCTAATTAAAAAATTAATAAAAAATTTAAAAAAGTTATTCAGTATATAAGAACCAACAGTAAAATTTATATGAAATAATCATCATTAAATTTTGTTAAACTAAAGTTTTTTAGTATAGGTACTCCTCACTTAACGACAGAGTTTCGTCGAATTAGTCGTTAAGTGAGTAACTTGTTCATATATAAGTTATATTTAGAAAATATTGAATTGAAAACAAATTTCAACTTAAATTTTGGTTTTAATTTTTATTTATCAGTGAAAATAACAATTACATTATCAAAAAAAGATAAACAATTCAAAAAAAATTATAAATCAACATAACTCATATGGGCGAAACCAAATTTTACATTTAAAAAAAAAAAGTTGTAAGCTCGGACGTAAGTTCGAGTAGTCGTTAAACAGGTAGGTCGTTAAGTGAAGAATACCTGTAGTAAGTTTGGAAAAGTAAACTGATTAGACAAAATTGGTCCTGAATCATCTTATTCTATCATTGTGCACTCTCCTAAATCAAAATAGCGCAAAATAGAGCTTGCTGATTTTAGTAGAAAAGTATCTTACTATATAGTATTCTAGATTAATTCGTCACATACTTTATTACACTTTATTTTGGTAGCTAGCTGTAACTTATAAATGCAAAAAGAAATATCAATATGTTCTAAAAAATATAAAACTTGCGTTAATTGGAATGGTGTAAACATTATCCATAAATAAACAATTTCAAATTAAGGCGTACATAGAGTGCATCATATAGATTAAATCTCAAAACTCAAATATACGAAGAATGAGAAAAAGGCGTCGAATTGTCTTGCCTTATCCTACTAGAGAGAGAAGAGTTGAAAAATATTATATCTTATATAATATTTTTCAACTCTCTTTCTCGTCTCTCTCTAGTAGGGTAAGATATATAATCTACTAGAGAGAGAAGAGGGTTGAAAAATATCTTAGAGAGAGAAGAGAGAAATATTATATTAAAAGCAATACTATACTTATATTGAATTTGTTATATTTAAATACTTTTGGATGAGATGAATATTATTGTTTTGTCATTGTTTTCAATTTATATATTTTGGATGATTAGATATTGCGAGCAGTTTATAAATATATATTCCAAATTATTACTAAAAAGCACACAAGCAGAGTAGATTACCACATTTGTATGTCAAGTGATACATACAGATGTTCACAGACATGCTTCTTCCTGAAAATAGGTTAAAAATACTTTTTCAGAAGATACTATATTGGTAAAACTTCTTTTACTTTGTTATCTGGAAGTGAAAGAGTTCTTTTTTTATCTAGCAGTTCTAAGTTTAATCTATAAACTTTATGAAATTATCTTTTCTTATCTAAATGTTAACAACTAAAACATATCCAAATGAATCTAAAAACAGACTATGAAATAAAAAAAAACGAAAGATATACTGTATAAAAAAAAAAAACAGTTATTTTTGAGAGTGCTCGCGGCATACTGATACAAAGAAGAGATGCTATTTATGGCACGTGCTAAGGTTGGTCACCTTTGTATTAAGTGCTTCACTTTATTTATGGCGAAGAATGTGCTGTGACATGATTTTAATCATATAAAATATTAGTTAGCTTTCTTGCTATTCAATAAAAAACAATCATTTATTACAAAATAGACTTAATAATCCATTCAAAATTTTATTTGCTAAATTTATGCACTGAATTATAAACATTGCGAAATATGGATGTAATCTTAGTCAGAATCATAAATAAAATTAACTTCTAACTAATTAACTTATCCTTTCTTAAAAAAAAAAGAAAAATTATCAGTAAAACTTTATATAGTTAAGTTTTATACATACAAGTATATATACATACAAGTATATTTAATACATACATACAAGTATATATAATACATACTTGTATATTTAAAAGTTAGCTATTTTTTTATTTTAATTATACTGTATTTTATGTGTAATTATGTCTTGTATGTTAAATTAAAGCACAAGAAACGTGCTTTTACTTATAACCTAAATTAGAACAGTTCTGAAAACGAGCCAACAGCCTTTTTTGACGTATCTTTGCTTATTCAAGGTTTACTATGGTTAGACACATTACTTTTTATACTTTTACGCAGTGAAAATTTCTCTCACAGCTAATAACTAACTAGGGAGAAATAAATTTTAAAATTTATTTTATTACATTTATAATAAAATGATATAAACTATATAGATAGTTTATAGTTCTGGTCTACATAACTTTCTCAAGAAAATTATCTTATAAAATCTAAGTGACAAATGGTCCATATAAAGTGAGTGAAAATTACTGCGGAAAAACTCAGCAAAAAGTAATGACCTTGATCTCGCTTGAAAGGTGAGAGAAAGACTGTCTCTGTCTCATTATCTCCAGCTGACGACATTAACATCCTGACCTCGAGGTACCTGATACCGGACCAGAAGGACGCCGACTGCCAAAACTTCGTACGATGTGCACGGTAACAAGACAATCACGCAATGGGATGACTATTTTAAATTTAATATCCGCTTTTATCATTAACAAGAATAATGTTGTTGTAATAATAAAATTTAAAATTCCGCTTTGTTTTATTGTTAATGTAGTAGTAGTAGTTAAATTTCTCGATTAAAATATCATCGATGTGTTTTTAATTTTATCTTAAAAAAGCTAGATGCTATAAAATTTAGAATGTACTTGTAAATGAAGCTACTTAATACTGTACTCGCTACTGTGTTTATTTGTACTGAATTTATGATGGATTTACAAAGATAGTTTTCTAGAAAGCATTCTCTGTAATGCTAAATTACGAGACTTGGTGACTTGAAATGAATAAATTGAGCGAAAAGTATTTTTAGAAAGCCAAATTTGATTAGTATGCCTGATCAAATTTGGCTTTCTAGATTTACGATTTTTATTTACAACCAGGAAAAAAAATTTAGAAAAATTATAATTTATAAACTTGAATTACTGTATTTATAATTCATTAATTATTAAATTAACTAGTAGCATTTTCTCCTCAAATTAGTTAATAAATTCTATAGTTTCTTGCCCAAATATGATATAGCATGGATATAATTATGTAGCAATATCATGCTTTATATGAAAGATAGAAAATTCAGTTTCTACATAAAAAGTTATGGCTGATTTAGGCGAGTGTTATTTTCTTTCAGCCAATCAACTAGCCAGATTCATATCTGCAATCAGCCATTTTAATGTCGACACGTTTTTAAGCAATGCCTATGATATCACGTCATAGCGTTAATGCAAAAATTCACGTAGTACACAAGAGTCATGAATCGTGACGTATAATCGATCCATATATGCCAATAGCGCTGTACAGAAACGCCTAATGAATGAATTCTTACCTTATCTTGATTTCTGATGCATAATCGCTGTAATGCCACAGAAGGGTGCATATTAATACAATATCAAGTCACGTTCAAGTTATATATGTAATACAGCATGAATATAGACATTCATTAAGCATATTGGGTTATTCAGAACCCCTAGAAGAGAATATACATTGATATCTGTTTATTAAGCCTCAAGAACACTCTAATACCCATATGGGATGATTGAAAATAAGACTACAAAACTGGATAAAGTGACCTCCAATCTTAAAGATTTTTCATGGAAGATAAACGTAATTTTCCATTAAAAATAAACATTAAATGCTCATTTTTTATTAACCTATTTACATTAATAATAAAGTTTTAAACTATTGTTCCAAATAGAAATTATATTAATCATTTGAAATTCTGTAATTCACTATATGTGATACTAGAATTGCTATTATTTTATGGTTTTATTAAAAGATGTCTCAAAAAAATTATGATAATCTAGTCTTTGTTCAATTGTCTGTATAGAAATTATATTAATCATTTGAAATTCTGTAATTCACTATATATGATACTAGAATTGCTATTATTTTATGATTTTATTAAAAGATGTCTCAAAAAAATTATGATAATCTAGTCTTTGTTCAATTGTCTGTATATTCAATAAATATTCAATTTTTCAAAGAAATCGTTAAAGATATTCAAAATTTTCAGGAAAAATTCATTACATAGGCAAGAGAAATGCAAGGGGAGGGAGACAATTGCCTCCAGGTACGTTATGTGGTGACAATTTACCTACAAAACTTATGTTATTAATGACTGGAACACAATTTTTTTTCTTATAGCCACAGGCGCATAATTTCTCACTACCATTGTGAAAGATTCTATTGATCAAATATAAGAAACTATAATTTCATCTGCCATTTTCAAATAAAATAGTATTTGATTAAATTTTTAAATATTATAAGTAAGTCTAACTACTAGAATACTTTAAAATTAAATTTTTATAGAATTCTGTATACTACTATTTTTTCATGACTCCAGACCCCCAATGGATTGTCCAATGATCCCATACTCCCTTCACTTGACTGTCGAAATAATCATCATCATTCCTTATATTAGTTGCCAGAATGACTTCCAAATATGTCAACAGCTTGAATTTACTGTACTTTAGAGATTGAACCCATACCTCCAGCATTTGGTTCCCATATCCTCAAGGGGTATGGATACCCCCGGTTAAGAACCCTGATCTAGATCACGGTTCATTTTTGGTTCATTTTAAGAATTATTTGTAAAATAAATTTTATGTATATATGTCTAATATGATCTAGATCATATTAGACATATATACATAAAATTTATTTTACAAATAATTTTTAAAATGAACCAAATTAAACGTGAATTAAAATAATTCAAGTAGGTATTATTTTGATTTACTCTTACTCTTAAGTGTAATTAATTGAATAGCAAAAAGTATAGGAGTGAAAATTACTAACTGCTTTCATTTTTCCCAATATAAATGCATATAAACTCTTATTTCATTATTTATTTATTATATGAATTAATTAAAAAACAGCATACAAAAGTTATATCTATTATAAAAAATATACAGCACATATTTCAAATAAAAAAAAAACATTAATTAAAAAATATATTCTTAAGAACTGTAACTAACTCTTTTAGAAAAATGGAACATTTTTAAATCAAGTAATATAAAATAATTAATTATTTCAAAATCCAACCATTAAATGTTTAAAAATCATAATTTAATACCTGTAATAAAAATTCATAAAATTATCTCAGAATGCTTTAAGCTACCTATTCTAACTTTAAAAAATAAGAAATTAATTTTAATGAAAATTCTGAAAAATATCTTTTAAACAGTATATTAATTATTATCTTATTTCAAAATTTGCTAAAAGTATATCAAAACTGTGGTACATTATAATAATGTACGAAATATCTAAATCAAAATTTGTAAAGATTAATTTGAAATACGATACTATATTCAATTGGCTTCATTTGTTCAATATGGCGGATTTAATTATAATTATAGTAAACTCTCGTATAAAGCGCACCCCTATAACGCGACGAAAAAATTGTTAATAGTACTCATATAGCGCTATAAACAGTCCCGTATAACGCATAGGATAAATTTAATATTTAACATACCTTTTGATTTAATTTATAAATTTTAAAATTTAATTTTTATTAAACTTAATAATTTAATAAAAATTCTTATATTTTCGAACAGAGGTATATGTATTCTTCTTAAATTTTTTTTTTATTTTAAACTTTTTCATCGTATAATCCGATGAAAAAGTTGCTAAAAGTTGTAACAAAAACCAAACGATATTTATTTCGTTTCCATGACAACTTTTAGCAACTTTTTCATCGGATTATACGAATCCTCGTTTTCGGAGTCCATGTTATAAATGGGATCTACTTGTCTATAATATTTTTTAAAATATAGTTACCTGTATTAAAAGAAAAATCATTAAAACAAGTTAATTAACACTGAGCACAATAATATATTCGAAACTAACGCACATCTCATTATCAATACGTGATCAGTGCGAGACAAGTTTAAATTTGACATAAAATCGTCTGATAATGTATGTCTCGTATAATGCGATTTCCTATAATACGGAACGTGTTCCCCGCATTATACAGGAGTCCACTGTAATTAGAATAATGTATGATAATAAAAGTTTTGAAATCTGGTGAAAAATAATACGGAAGTTAGAGTTTAGCATCAAGGGCAGGTTTGGATTGAACGGATAAACCTTTGATTTATTGCCATTGATTAACTGAACATGCTTTGAAAATTTCAAATATCTGCTGTCAACTCTTCGCAAAATATTTGAAGAAACACACAGGCGATATAAATCATTTAGATTTTTTCCGGGAAAAAAAGCTTTAAAAGGACACCGTCTCAGAAGGCAATAGATAAGAACCGATTAAAATAGCTTGAAAGCGTATTTATTTATTCAACAACGTTTTTATTTATATCAGATCGACCTTGAAATTATAAACAATTTTTCCTTTCAAAGTAAGACAAGATTTAAAATATTTTTCCACGTCAAATTTAGAAGATTAATACTGTTTTTTATTTACTTGATTTCTACTACGTTATAAGGAAAATATTGTTTAAAAAAAGTTAAAAAACCGCAAAATTATTTAATGCTTATTCAATTTTATAAAATTAAAATAAACGCAATAGCATTTATTATATTTTAATTAAGATAAAATTGGATAAAAATTCGAATTCAAATTTTACAGCCATGTTTTTAACGAGATTCTATATGTATAAAATTAATTTTTCATTATTAATTTTAAACATTGACTTTAAAAAAGCTGATAAATAAAATACTACTATAGCATTATTTTTTTTAACTACTGTATTATCTACAAAATTAGCTGTTAGAACTGTATTTTATTTTTTATTTTTTGGAAAGATTATAATTTAATGTCAGAAAGTCTCTTCCTTTAAAGTTAAGCTTGTGAGGAAAAATGTTAGATTTTATATAACCTATAATTTAAATACGGATTACAATTTAAACAAAATGTCATATCATAGTTATGACAAGAAAAAATAAAAAATAAATGAGGTTTATGCATCTTCTTCAAACTTAAATACATTATTTAGATGCAGAATGTCATTAACCTCTATATGCTGTATTGTATATATATAAAAAAAAATTAGATATTCATGTATATCTATTAAAATCGCTACTAAATAATTTTTTCATTAAAAAATTATATCTCATATATATATAAA